>VUQR01035163.1:10707-31730 GCA_015108515.1 Hemichromis elongatus | reverse complement strand
TAGGCCCTCTGACCACCACCAGTAGGCAACGGGTGAAGTGTCTTGCCCAAGGACACAACGACCGAGACTGTCAGAGCCGGGGCTCGAACCAGCAACCTTCCGATTACAAGACAAAAAGCCAACTCTTTGAGCCACAATCGCCCCGAACTGGCCCCATTTAAACTGGTAAAAGAAAATTTGAGCATATTACTCCAGTTCTGGTTACCTTATATTGGCTTCCAATTGATTTTTGGATGTATTTTAAAAACAATTTTACTGGATTTTAAATCCTTAAATGGTCTGGCGCCTGTATATTTTCTGATCTGCTGCAGCCATATGTCCCCCTCATTCACTCCGGTCAGCTGAGCAGCTGTTGCTCTTAGTCCCTAAGTTGCAGCTGAAACTTCAAACTTGATGTACTCTAAGCTTTGGAATGATCTTCCTTTTCACGTTACGCAATCTGCTTCAATGGTGATCTTTAAATCTGGTTTAAGAACTAATTTTTATAAGTTGGTTTTTGACTAATCGGCACTGTTATTTATTTATTGTATTTATTGTTCCTATTGTGCGTTTTATATTTCTGCTGTGTAGCACTTTGGTGGGACATTTGTTGTTTTTAAAGTGCTATATAAATAAATCATGGTATAGCATGGTATGGTAAACACATGTCCAGTGGAACCTACTCCCACAAAGGGTGCACTCAGTCAGTTGTGGCAATCTTCCTGATGTACCCATGGATATTTGTTCTGCTGCTCCTTGGCCTCCTCCCTTACGCTTAGCATTCAGTCTCAGCATGCTGGATTTGGGGTGAAACCCTTTATGTATGGTAAGGAGCTTTCTCGTCTTGATGTCAGTGGCTTCTATTTCCTCCTTTGACCAGCTTAGCAGGGTGTCTGATGACTGTCACGGAGTAGATACTGATTGCTTGTATCTTGCTCCTCCATTCAGCTGACTCCTCGGGACTTGCCTTATTCTCTGTGGTGTTTCTTGACATTGCCTTTTGATTTAGTATCTAATGATTTCAGCAGTAATATTAATGCTTACTAGGTTTCTCATATACTTAGAGTCATTAGCAGGAGTGTCTTGGTCACTGGAGTGAAAGTTTGAAATGTGTAATGACACGCTGAGCCAAGGCCTGGATGAGTTCATTAAGTTCACACCAAATTTCTGTCATGATCTTTCTCTCAAGAATGAATGTGCTAAATGTATTTATTTCTAAATCTAATCCAGTATGTAATGGTTGTTAGTTCTAAACGAAGAAGGTCTTGTAGATGTAAATATTCACTGTGGATGCCTGCCTTAATTAATCTTATATAATCTAGATATAAGGAGATAAAACCATAAAATGTTTAGTATGGCCTTCTTTGACCTTGATAAAAGCTTGACTTCTCCCTTGGATTTTTCTTTTGTTAGGTTCCAAATCATTTCTAGCTTTTCTCAGAGGCCCTTTTTCTTGGTTAGTTATATGCTTATGATTGTCACTAATCTGCTCACCCCATTTCCAAAAGTCTAAGCCCATACTTTAATGCTATCTAAGGAATGAAAATACAGTACTGTGCAAACATCTCAATCCACCCGTCATTCCAATAGGGAGGGATCACTTGAACAATTGAACATGATTTACTGAGCTCTTTATGGCGATTAGACACAGATGACCCGCCATGGCAGAACGTGACCTCAGCGGGGACAGAACTGGATTCTAGATGCTGATGGTGGTGAAGATGAAGACTGAGAGTTAAGGTAGGTGAGAAGACGATTGGACGAGTGACAGAACCATGCACGAATGAATGAATTGTGAGATGTACAGGTGTCCAACTGCAGTGAAGGCACCCACTGAAGGTACACATCTGCATGTATGTAATTTCATTGTTTATAAATGATAAGAATGACACAAAAATAAGAAAAATAACCTTTAAAACATCCCATGGTTTAATGTTCATATGTCTTAAACTTTTAATTTAAATGAATGAAGAACTGGACCGGTGTTTTTTAACTGGCCAGTGTGAGCTTCTTTTTGCCCCAGCACCTGTAGACCCAGCCCTGTGGTTTTTAAAGTCGCTCTGCCAGCATCAAGCAACAGCCATATACAGGTTAGAGTAAAACACTGCACTGGTCAGATAAGCTGCTCAGAAAAATGTAAGCTGCAGTCTGAGGCTTTTCATTATGCTCACATGCACTCTATTGTAAATGATTAGGCCTATCTTCAGAGTTCAGTGCCTCATATAGGAAAGCTCCATGGATTAAAGTAATCTTCAATCCAGTAGGTTATGCTGACCTGCCTTGGTTGTAGATGAGGAAACCTTCCTGTAGTCATGACAATATAAGTTGAGCCAATGACTGAACTGAAATATTATCATGTGCAGCAATATTAAAGTCAGGATTGCATGTCGAGAAGTTTGACATCAGGATTTGGACTCAGTTAGATTTATGGGATTGTCAGTGACTGCCAAAAGTTGGCTAAGCCATTTATTTTTTGTTTTAAAACAGCTGACTGATCTTCTGCAGAGAAAAGGTTTATTTGGAGAGTTTCAGTCAGGTTTCAGAGCTCAATACATTTTACAAACGATCTACTTCTGGCCTCTGACAGTAGACTTATTCTCTGTGCATGTGTCAGTACTGTTGACCGTAATGTTTCTTTTTTACAGTGACCTGAGCGTGCTATAGGTATTAAAAGTAACTGCTCTGTGTGGTTTGATCTACCTATCCAACTTGTTTGTGTAAATGTTGAATCTTCTTTATATTAACTTTGGAGTTCTTCTAGGTTCCATGCTGGTAACACTTCTGTTTACAATATACATAAATGGATGGCATTACCCTGGCCTCCAGTAACACTGTGAGGAATCTTAGATTTGTTTTTGACCAGGATATGTCCTTTGGTGTGTACAGTAAAGAAAAATGTTGGACTGTTTTCTTCCAATTGTGCAATATCTCTAAAATGTGAAAAACATCCTGTGTCAGAGTTACACTGAAAAACTAGTTCAGCATTTCTTACGTATAGGCCAGACTAATTAATTAGTCCTAAAAACTCCCTGAAAAGCCTTCAACTGATCCAAAAAGCTACTGTTAGAGGACTGAAAGGAATTAGAAAGCAAGCATATTTTGCCCATACTGACTTCTTTTCTTTGGCTCCCTGTTAAATACAGAATTGACTTTAAATTTTTCACATGCAAGCATATAATAAACATTGAATTGAATAATCAGGCCGCATCTTATCTTTAGTTATGGCTAGATCAGGTGACCCTGTATCTTCCCTTACATCATGGGAAGCCCCCAGCAGCCCAAACCTTTGGCGCATAACTGAGTGTTTGTTTGTTTTACTCACTTACTCATAAGGGGTCATCTGATTGTTGGGTTTTCTCTGTTTTCTTTGCATTATTCTTTATATTATTTTTGCTTTGAGGCAACTGTTGCAATTTGATGTTGTTCTGCATAGTCCTGAAACCCCTCAGCAAGATCATTAACAAGGCTGGATACATATACTGACTATATACTGACTATGGAATGGAGCAATCGTTGATCACGTCTTTTACATGGATCTACAGCAACAACATCTTAGCAGGATGTCATTAAGAAGGGGGGAAGTATATCGAATGGTAACAAAGAAGGAAGGTAGTCAGAACTGAGGAGACTGTGCTCCCAGAAGGCAAGATTGTAGACACTAAGAGTAGATAGAATCCCACGGCCAAATGGGCACCATAAAGAGGCCATTAGGAAAGCTGCAACTAGCAAATAAACATTTCATTTTAAGTGCCATTTTCTATAAGTGCTGGTGCAGCCAGGGATGGAGTGGTGGGTGCCTAAGAAGAGAAGCAGTAAATAGGAGCGCTAGATGTTTTTTATCAATGACATTTATATCTTGTACTGTTATTATGCCCATTTGACCCATTAAAAACATCTAACATCCTCATTAATTCACAATGCTCAGTAATCATGGTGCTATATATATATGTATAAGTTCCCCTCTCGTGTTCAGCTTCTCGTGTTCCTTCTTTCTGATGTTGCTGTCATTCGGTATCGCTGCATTGATCCCTATGGCCATCTTCTTCTGCTTGTCCAACACCACTATGGCTGTGTCCCAATTCAGGGTCTGCAGCCTCAAAGGCCGAATTTTAATGCCGATTACGTCACAGCGACGCGACGAAGGCTGTCCCATTTCAAATGCTGCTCAAAATGCAGCCTCAAATGCGTCCTTCATTTCCCTGAATTTGAAGGATGGGTCAGGTGCATCCTTAATTGCCCAACCTATCCCAGAATTCATAGATTGCCAAAGCCCTATGATCTATTTCTTCGACTATTATTATGTTTAGAAATTTTTGCACAGCCCAGAACTCCAAGGGTTGTTGAACAGAATCCCCACTGCTGTAAGGAGTGCAGCTTTCTGACACAGGCTGCATCAAATCTATACATATGAAATCAGATTATTGATGCGTCTGAAGTAAAATGCCTATGCAGTGTCAGAGTAGTGTCTCTGTTTCAGGTGGAGGCTTTCCTAATTTAGAATCACCCAAATTATCAAAAGAATGGATCCAAATGCACCCTCCCATGAGCTCCAATTTTATTAAAGTAGATAGAAAGATGGTAAAAAGACTGGTATGTATGCGTCACTCTTCTAATCCTACTCACTACTCTAAGTACTCGTAGTAGCTTCATAGAGTGCTTTGTTGTATGCACTTTGAAGCACTGTCTTTGGAGTTTAGTATCTTACCCAAAACATATGGAGACCGCCGGGTGAGCAAAGATTTTCCTGAGGCACAGCATCCCCAAAGACATAAAAAAAAAAAATGTATGTAGCAGAAGGCACAGAGGGGAAATAATTATAGCTACTAAAAAATAAAAACATGTAAAACATAAAAGATGGCACAACAAGAAATATTTATGCGAAAGGTCAAAAGCTGAAATCTTTTAAAATACTCGTTAAATGTTATCTTGTAATATAAAAAGAGATTACAAGATACTACAAATGACAAAAAAGTAACAAGTAACAGCAGATCGTTCATGAATAGATGACAGATTCCTCCTTAAACTGATTGTTTGGGTTTAAAATGATCAGTCTCTTCAAGGTAGACTCTGAGTTTCCTCCACTTTTCAGTCTCATACATGTGGCAGCCTAGAGCTATTCTATGCTAACTAAATCAGACAAAAATATTACGTTGGAAACCGAGCCTATAATATTACCAACCCCCCTTCCCCCCACTCATAATCATGATGATGCATGGTCATTAGTCATGGGTGCACACACTCAGGTACACTGAGAAACTGCTTTTCCCTTGCACATTTCTCAGCATAAGAGTTTGTGAATGTTTTAAATTCACTTATTTTTTAACACCATCATTCTTCTACCACACTCATTAACTAAAACGATCAATTTATCACTTTTAGTCATCTAAAAATGAGTATGTGTGAATGTGGAGGAAAGAAAGAAAGTCATCAGCCATGGAGCTTTGACAACAGGATTCACCATGATAACAGGTAACGAGCAAAGACTTGTATTTCTATTTAGCGGTTTCAGAAAAATAAATGCATTTTAGCAAGGACCAAAAAAAAAAGCTATTTAGTAATCATTTAGCCAGATTTAATTTTGCTTAAAAGCTGGAATCTTATTAGACTTTATAAACAGGATTATTCGGTTGAAAAATGAATGGGAATCTATGATTAAAACGGATAAAATACAGTTTCATTTCGGACTTGCGATATCATTTAAATCCAGTAAATGAGTTTTGGGTAATGTGCTTTTTAGTATGGCTCATCAGCTTTATCCTGCTGTAGTTACAACAGTTCTGTACATTAACCTTATTTTTTAATCAATATAATCAATCATGAATCAACATGACACTTAGTATAAGCCTTTTCCTTCCATCTGGTAGCTCTTCCTTGCCACCCAAAATCTGTCTGCTCCATGCACCATTTTTGACTGTTCAACTTCCACCATGTGATCATGCCTCTGCTTTAACTCACTTCGTCTTCTTTATGTCCAGAAAGTCTCCTGTCTATGAGATTACACCTTCAGCATAAGATGTATAGACCTTTCTAAACTCTTATGTAACTATATGTTCAGCAAAGCCAATTTCATTCTCCTTGCAAAAATCATCTATCCTTCTGCACATTTCTCCTTAACACCATACACATATTCTTTCTTTAACATTATTACCATACTCCCTACATTTAAAGCCCCTATTCCCACCTCCACACTGCTGGCATTCTTTCTCTTTCTCTGCCTTCTAACACACCGTCCCTCTTTCTTCTTCATCTTTGCCCAACAGTAGCACCCTCTGGGGTGTCATTTGTCTCAGCATTTTATTTTGACACATTGTATTATTACAGTGGGCCTAAAATCACACAAGAAATAAAAATCTGAGATGGGGAAAAAGTGTGAAAAGCAAACAACTTTTTTTTTTTATTTAAAGTTATTAAATAAAAATTTCAAATGTAACATTTAGCAAACAAAAAATTCATGTACAAGTTTAGCAAATAAATTTATGTGCAACTAATTACATTACTTTTTTTTTTAAACAATTTGCAAAATGATCAATGCAGCTGTAATTTTGTAAGTGCAAATCCGCTTGCCAGACATAACAGAACATATAAGACTTTAAAATACTACCAATAGAACATCATAAAAACCACAAGAACCTAGTACAAACTACAAAATAACCACATTATGTTTTCAATATATATTGAAGTGTAACACAAAAGGTAAAATCTTGAGTATACAAATCACAGAGACTGCGAGGTAAGAGTGGGGTAATATTGTTGGTGTCCATCTGATCAATAAACACCTCACTGACTGATTCTGTCACTGTTGATTCTTAATTTTTGTTCATTTCATACGTGTGTGTGTGAGTGTGTGAGTGTGTGTGTGTGTGTGTGTGTGTGAAATGTTAACCCACAAAATTAAATATTTTAGGATGAAAGCTCAGGTAAAAACTGCCAGTTTGAATCTCTTATTATGTTAGGAAATTAAAGTACAAAATAGGAAGATTCCAAACTTGCTGAAAAATCGTTAGAGAAATTACTTTTGTACTTTGTAAAGTTGTATTTACAGTAGTTGTCATGGCTACATAGCAAAAAAAATAGTTTTTGAATAAGCAAAACAAAAGGGATCATTTTCCAATTTCAGCTCAGACATCACTATCATAAAGCTCCTTACTATCCTTCCTTTACATTACTGTTGTCTTGTGGCCACAATTTCCACAGTCCACTATTGTCACTGAAAGTTGTGCTTGTTTCGTGCTCAGAGGAACCTGTATTTGTCTCCTTTTCACAGGCATGTCTGTCTTTTAACAATGACTTGAGCTGGCATTAAGAAGCTAGCAGCCTTTATCTAGTGTTTTATAATTGCAAATTGTGCAGAAAGCTCTATACTTCAAGGTAAACGAATGGGAAAGCAGCATAGAAGGCAAGCAGCCAGGTGCTCTACTTTCACCACTCTGGCTTTAGTTTGTTTGCGTTGTGTGTAGATTTGCAGCTAGCATTAGTAAATAAATTAGCTTTAGCGATTTATCTTCGTAATTGTCATGGTCCTGGATCTGTGACCCAGGGTTTTGAGTTCGGGGAATGTTTCAGGCTTTTCATGTGGTTTAAACCTTCTAGCTCATGTTCTACTTGTCCTAAACCTTTTGCCAGATGGCAGCAGTTCAAACAGACAAACGGTACTGTCTTTATTGATGTTGTCTTCCTCCTTTTTCATATTGGTTGGGGTGAGAGAAGAAAAGAACAGGATAACTTACCATCTCTTCGGTTTTTGAAGTGTTAAGAACAAGATCAGTGTCCAACACCACACTTAGTCCAATGGTTCACTTCCACCAGGTGAACAACGTGGGTTGCGAATCCTCCAGTGGTTCGGGCTGTGATGAGGACTCAAAGAGTTTGTGAAGTTCAGAATGCTGCAGTCCCAAAAACAGGGCAAAAGACTGTAGCGGTGTAAGTCCTATGTCTGCTGTTACATAATTCTTCTTCCGCCAGCTCTCCACCCTCTTGTTGGACTGGAAATCTGGAGGTGGAGACGGAGGTATATCAACAGGAGAGAATGAGCATGTGCTCAGTCTGATTGCCCGAGGCATAGTTGCCGGCTCGGCCATAGCCATGGCAGTTTGGAGGCTGCGGCCCCCCCGAGCCAAACGTGTCCCATAGAAGGGTGACTGGAGTTCCTAGCTCTGCTCAGCCTCCTGCCTCACCCTCTCTTAAGGGAAGGGAGGAGTGGTGAAAAGGAGGACCCAAAGTGCAGACTCACGGAGACAAAACTTAAACTCGAGACAAAGGAAGCGAAACCAGGCACTACATAAGACATGGACCTTCAAAGTAAAACAGGAAACATAACACAGAGACGTGGACTTAGATACAGCAGACAGGGGAGACAGAAACTATGGAACGCAGAACAGAAAACAGAAGGCACAACTCTGACAAAGAAACCAAAAGACTAGAAACAATAAATAATGGCAAACTCAAAGCTCAACAATTAAGAAAACTCAAAACTCCCAAGTCTCCTAACCGTATATGCATCTGTTGTTTGGGTTTTTTGTTTGTTTGGGGGGGTCCTTCAAAAAGTTATGAATCTTTGAGCTTCTTGATTAACAGCCAGTGAATAGTGCACTCCTATCTCAGAATGGGTCACCAAGTGTCTTACTGACAGCTTCGTACAGACAGTGCACAAACTCAATGTGGCGCTGGAGGGCTGCGAAGGTTACAATAGTTGATTAAAAAACATCCAGTGGACCTCTCCTTGTACAGAAGGACAGTAAAAACTGGACACTAGTTTTAACAAGCTAGCATGTTGGGAGCTAAAAAGTTAAAACTGGAAAACAGTTTAAACTGGAGATTTTGCATACTAGTAAGATAAAGTAAAACATTTCCTTGTTCATTTTCTTGAAGTGTACCACATAGGGCTCCTCATAGGCAGTAGGATCTGCTTGTCAAAGAGTAAGTTATGGCCCCACCTGTCTAGTGACTTTATGACAGGGTAAGTAATAAAGATTTATGACAGCCATAGATTTTATGATACCATAAAGTTTTTATTATTAATAATATGAAGATTAAATGGGATTATTATTATACTTGAGATACGTATATATCAGGAGTTAAATGTATGGAACAATGATTCATTAATGCTGTAATTTTAGAGCCTAAATGTTTAATTTTTTATGATGACTTTTAATCTCAGAACCACCCACAGACCCCCAGGGGGGGTTAAACACCCGACAAGGAGGCTCCCAGTTTAATCCCAGCTGCAGTGTTGGAGCCCATCAAGCCAAAAGTAAAATAGGTTACTGTCATGGTAAACAGGAAGTAGAGAATAGACTAGTAGCCGAACACCCAGGAAAACGGGCAGATGAGTGATTACGGATCTTTCTTTTTAAACTTACGCATAAGCTTCATATAGAAACAAGTGTTTACTGGAGATATTGATTCAGTGCATATTTAATCAAAAATGAAACCAATGATGTGATAAAGAGAGTATCTTTTTTCTCTTCTTCCTTTTTTCAAAACAGGGGTCTTCTGATGGTGACATCTGCTGTAACCCTTCCTCCTCTGATGTGTTGCCTGAGTGTTTAGGATCCATAATGTCCTGACCAATGGCCACGTCACCCACTGTGGAAAGTAAAAGTTTTAAATCTGATAGTGTTTTCAACTATGATCCATCCTGTAGGTCTCGGGCTTTAAAAGCTTGCCAAAACTTGCATATGGTTGCCTGACAGTGATCTTATAGATTATTTCAACATTCCTATTCCATTCACTGTAGCCTTTTGAGTCTAAAAGTTTATACACAATATACTCAATATTTTTTCTAAATGAGGATTTGCATTTTTGTAAATATCCTCAAAGCCTGTCAGTCTCAGGCTCTGACTCAGACTCAGTTCTTCTTCTTTGACGTTCTGTGGGGATAGTAAGAATTATTTCCCCGGTTTCAGCTTCCTTTTGTTGAGGCAGATTAAGATCTCTGTGTTAAAGAATATTACACTGTTTATTCTTCTTATCAGGCAGTAACTTCTCATCAACCAATATTTCCCTCATTTCATGATCCAAAGCATTTTCAGCTTTTATCTGATACTTGTCTGTCTTGAATTTGGCTTCATTTCGTTTCAGATGTTTATTTAGTTCTGGAGAAATTAAGTACATTTTCTGCATTGTTGTTATTATTATTATATATAAGTACATAGAGATTGTGTTATTTACAAAGTGCATGTAGGCTAGGCCAGCTACAATGGGTAAAACTGAAATGAGGAGAGGCAAAAGAAAGCCATCCTTCTGAGTCAGTAATTGTCTCTCCTTTTTCATCCCATTATGCTTATTACTCATCAGTCTGTTTTTCTAGCATCATTGAAGCTGACAATTTATAATATTTTTATTCGCTTTTAAGAGATTTATGCAGAGCTTGCCTACAGTTTAGATAACATCTGGTGAACACACTTCTAATAGTCTTGTGTGAGAGCTGCTGATCAGTGTTTTCAGAAAAGCATGGAGAAAGAATCTCCTCATCATTCTAACCACTCATTCCACCTATAAGTGGAATGAGTTGGGTTTATTTTTTCTTGCAAAATGGGGATTTCTGATTCATCAATAGTGTGATCAGCTTCTAAACAAGCTATCCCAGCAAGAGGTGAGCATGCCAAGGGTATCGGTAGGACTGATATCTATACATATACCTGATACCTGTGTCGAAACTCTTTACTGGTAGTAAAATAACAAATAACATAATACTCATATGTAATATTGATATTATTAATTACAGATGAAATGAGTTACTATGACCTAATATAGTGATAGATTTTAAGACTCAAATTTTTGTTACTTCCCCTGTAATAAAATCAAATCTTTACAAAAAGTGCATCTTATCCCTCCCGACAATCAAAAAATTACAAAATAGTCACAACATTTTCAAACTTCAGAGAGCCAAAACATACTTATTTGAAAAGCTCTTAGAACAGCATCTTAATACCTGAGGAATTACTAAATGAGACCTGCTGAATGCTGCCTTTCGCAAATGTTTTGGCCGCATCCTTTGGAGGTCACCAGCTCGAAGCTGCCCGGGAGGTCGAGGCACGATGTCCAGGATGTCCGGGAGGTCGAGGCACGATGTCCAGGATGTCCGGGAGGTCGAGGCACGATGTCCAGGGAGTGCAGTGTTCCTCCCGGCTGTAGTGGGCCTCGACTTCCCGTTAGCTGAGAGCTGGTGGGTAATAGAACGTCGGAGCACTTTTGCAAATATGTGATGTCTTGATAAACCGAGCATATATTTGAAGTTTACACAGCTACATGAAAATATCTCAAAAGTTTATTTTGTGACCCAGAAAGAGTAATATTAAAACTAAGGAGCTGCCGCCATTGTTGGAAACGAATTGGCTGGGCCACGCTATGAATTCTGGGATAGGTTGGGCCACGAAGGAAGCTGCAACCTCTTTGCCAATTAAAAGGACCATTCTCCATTAGTGCCCAGTCAAAAAGGCGGCAGGCTACATCAGCCTGACTCCTACAGTTATGTTACCAATATAAACCTGCTGTTTGGGACTTGCTTTCAGTTTTGTGAGACCCTCATGTGGTATGATACTCCCTCTCAGTGGCAGATTGGCCATGAACAATGTTGTATGAGCAGAAACCCTCTCATTCAACCATCTAAGCTTCACCATGCCTAGTTCTGGGAGGTAAAAGGCAAACTCTGATTTTCCAGCTTGATTAATGTGAGTCCCTTCTGTATGAATCTGGAGTTGACATTTTTTTTCTACTATATGAGGTGGTGCTTCTGAGCGGCGCTGCACTACACATTTTTACATATTTATCAGTGCCCAAAATCAAAGGGTTTAGACTCAGCTCTTAAGATGTAAAGGCAGATAGTTCTTCAAGGTTACTAAATGTGGGGGAATTTTATTACATTTTTTCCTGCTACATATTTTATTAATAAAACCATAGAAATATAAAAAGATGACTAAAACACAGAGTCAATGGTAAAACCCTCAGAACATGGTAAGGGCAGAAGCAAGGGGAGAATTACCTACTCATTTCTTCTTCTTTCCTCTTTTCTAAAAAAAAAAATATCCAAATATGACTTCTTAGCGCACAGAAATCAGAATGAAAACAGTGCAAAGTGACTTGAGTATCCTCAAGTCCTGTCTGAATGCCTACCATCCTGTTGCACTGACATCAGTCATCATGAAGTGCCTTGAGCGGCTGGTCAAAGGTCACATCAGCTCCTCCCTCCCTGACACGCTGGACCCTCTTCAGTTCACCTGTCTGACAAACAAAGCCACTAAGAATGCCATCGCCCTGGCAGTGCACAACACCCTCACTCACCTGGAAAAAGGGAATACATATGCAAGAATGCGCTTCATCGACTACTTCATTAACACCATCCTCCCCTCAAAACTTGCCTCGAAGCTCATTGACATTGGGATGGGAACACAAATCTGCAGATGGATTCTAAACTTCCTCACAAACGGGTGAGTTGGTGAGCACACCTCTTCCTCACTCATCCTAAACACAGGAATGCCACAGGGTTCTTTTTAGAGACCTGAAATGTACATGTGCCTGTCCGACTATGTGCTATTGGCTATTAAGAATTAATGTAATGATATTGTCATGATCCTGGGTCATTTAACTCATTGTTTTTAGTTTTTTGTATTTTTTGTCATTTTGGTGTTCAATTTAAGTTATTTTCTATAGTGCCTAGTTATCCAGTTTCCCCTGTGTCTTGGCCCTCTGTCTCCCTCGGTGTGTCTGTGTTTTTGCTCATGTGTGTTCTTGTGCCTTGTTTCCTCTCCTTGTATTTCACTCAGTCATGTTTCCCCAGCCTATCACGTCTGCACTCTCTCCCTCATGTTCCCTCGCTGCCTGTAGTCTGCCACTCCTCCACTTCCACTTCCTGTTTTATTGTGAAGGTCGTGTTCCCATGTTCCCAGTGTATCTGTTTTTGCGTTCCCTGTGGTGTCTAGTTATTCTGTGTCGGCTGTGCTCCCCATGTGTCTTCACTTCCCTCGTTATCCCTCTTGTATTGAGTATCTGTGTCTTCCTGTACTCGTTGTGGGGATCTCCTTCACACCCATGTGTGTGCTCTGCCTGCTAAGTTTATTTTGTATATTCCAGTTTAGTTTCGTCTCTGCATTTCAGTTTCTTTCCTGCCTGTCTCCACACAAATCACGACAGATATTTTTTTATTTAAAAAAAAAGATTAAAAAATGGATTTTACACAGTTCAGTGGGATACCATGGGGTGGTAATTCTAAATTGCTCAGGTGTAAATGTGATTATAAATAATTGGCCATCTCTCTGTTAGCCATGTGACTGGTGACATGTCCAGGGTGGTTGCACTAAGACCGCTGGAAAAGGCTCCAGCCTAGAGATCCCCAAAAGCATGCATCAAGACATCCCAGAGATCCTTTGTTTTTAGGCTGAGTGAAGTAAGAGCAGCTATCAATGACCCTGACGTTATGTTTCGCTTTGCCTACAGCAAATGTTGTCCTGCTGCCCATAATTTCTCCCATAGTATAGAGATCTCTGCTTTAAATTTTTCATATGCTTGCATCAGCCAAAAGATTTCCCATTCCCCCCCTCTGATGTTTGAAAGAAGGAGAGTTATTTATTTTCCCCTCTCTGTATGTTTTTTTTTTTTTTTTTTTGTGCTTGGCACAGCTGCTATTTTATACACAAGTTTGCACCTAAATTGACCTTCCCTGATAAGCACAATGACTTGCTATCTCGCAGTTGCCACTCGAGTGGCGTTGCTATTCTCAGCATTTGCTTGTGCATTGCAGCTTATGCATTTCTTCTCCACAGCTCCAGTCACACTGGCTGTTTGACAGTATTCACATTCAAAAGCATATCTTTTTGAATTGGATCTGGAGAATATTGGAGCTTATTCTATCAGATAAATTTCCTCCATCCATGCACCATCCATTCATGGTCTTCTCTGATCCTCTCTGTATTGAGTATTTTGTCAGTGTGATTGATGTTGGACCTTTTTGATGGGCACACTTGCTCCTTGGAGAGGTAACTCTCTTCCTTCTCTGCTCCTCACCATAACAGCATGTAAACCCACTCGACTTCTTCACACGAGTAGGCTTCTTTCCTCCAGCCTTTGTCCCATCAAAAAGAATGTGTTTATCTACATGTGTTTGTGCTCAAGACACCCGACAGTCCCAGGGAAGGACTTGCTTTGATGTTAGTTATGAAGTTATTTTCAGAGCCTCACAGGCCCTTAAAAAGAAACAGAAAAAAAAGGTGCTTAGAAGTCAATTATCCGACCTCCACCTGATTAAAACCACAGTGCGGCCCACAGCAGATGGCTCTTAACAGAGTGCAGTTTTTAGTTCTGTTTTTGTGTGCTAGAGACAAATCCACTTGTAAAATCTTAAAGGGCCGATCCTGGAGTTACAGCTCAACCATTTCATTTACAGAGCTGCAAACAGTATCGACAGCACCCATCAGCCACTTCCTAATACCAAATGTTCTTCATTGTTACTTACTTTGAGCACACATTCTGGTGACTCAGCATACATTTACTGGCTGGATGGGTTTTCTCATTCCCTGCTGAGTAAAATCGAAAAAACAGGCTCAAATTAAAAACAAAGGAGCTTCTTTGCTTCTCAACAGCAGAAACGTGGTGCTCAGGGGAGCCTTTCAGATTTAGGAGCTAGGATTATACTATTCATTGTGGCCATTTTCTTCAGAGTTAATTTACCAACAAGATAAGTGATAAATGTATAAATGTTTTTTCCATTAATGCCTGAGTGCCCATTGAGCGACAAAGCTTTATAAAACATCTACATTTGAAGAAATAAGCATAGTGCACAGATTTAATTCAAATTTCCTATGAAGTTGTAACCTAACAAATACTATAGGTTTGAACTCGTTTGGTACCATGTTTGGTTTCAAAGATGCTACTGTGCATTTTAGCCGAACATCTCCACTTGCCTGTCAAAAGGACATTGGACCCCATTTTATAAAAGTGCGTACCCACAAATCTGTGCCTAATATGTGCATGCAGACACTTCCTACACAAATCTATGATTTATTAACATTTTTGTGCCAGAATACTTGTAGAAATTTAGTCTCTGATCATGCCATATTTCTTGTAGTGACTTAGCGTATACTGACAGAGCAAATCCAGTATGCAGTACTGCAGAATTAAACATTAAACAGTGGACAGCTGGTTCATTGGTGGAAATTGAACACACTTCGTAAATGCTTATTACTGTTAAGCAGGTAATAAAATGACAGGTTTAGCATTGCTTGGAGGCACTGCCGTCTTCAAAGAAAGGGTTAATATGTTTAAAAGTGGGTTCACCTCCTCCTACTGAACTCACAGAGCAGCAAACAGCCAGAGACACACTAATGTAGCATCGCCTTCATCGCTCACTCCTGAACTCCTGCGAACCATAATGACTGTGGCCTCTCTAAACTACAGTAACTAAGAAAACATATCAGTAGACTTTGAAAACTCGAGTCATCAAGAGAAACTACGAGTTCAGAGTATTTTCATGCCCACATCATACATTATGCAATTTTTGGAGAGTGTTTGACAGTTTTTGTTCCCAACTGTGATACAACAACATTTCAATGGAAGCAAGCCGAGGAATAAACCCATCAGGGTATGTGACAGTTTTTGTTTTTACTGCATTTCAACAGTTTAAATACTTTGATGTATCTTAAAAGCTGACAAACTGAGACTCAACTTAAATAACAATGAGTAATTTCTTATTTCGTTGACAGGTGTTGTTCAAAACATCCATTTACAACATGAAGATGATCTGGCATCTTGTGGGCTTACACCTGTGGGTAAGACCCAAAGCCATCCAAATGAAAACTGACATAAAATATCAGGTAATTTCTCAGAATCTGAGTGTGCTAGTGATTAAATGTCTCCTTTTATTTTTAGACTGCAATGCTGATGATGCGCCTTAGACTTCAGCAGGAAAAAAAAATTACATCATCATCACTGCTGAAGATCTGAGAGATTACTTTGTGGAGGAGAGCAGCGAGTTACTGTGACACCTATCCACCTCACACCTGAGAGTCTGTTTGTGATAAAGTGTAAATGCTGAGAGAAAGCCTCTGTTTTGTTTTCTTTTGAAGGCTTTGGGAGTTTGAATTGAAGAAAAAGAAGCCAAACCTCTTCTGAAACTGGTAAGACAAGAAAACCCACAAGAGTTTTACTCATTTTGAGATTTATAACATCAGGTTCACATAACATCTAAACAAAACTGCACTGTAAATGTGTTTTCTGTTTCAGGTGTGCACAGGGAATGTCATAAATAAGATAAGGGGCATAGAGTTTCAAGCCTTGATGCTGCTTAAACTTCCAGAGGCCATACCTCTTAAGTTTCAGTGTGTCACATCTGGCAGTTATTAGCAGTCCAGCTACAGTGTTTCAATATTTCTGTGATGTTTTAGATGTATATTAAAAAAATCATTCTTATAACTTTATTCTACAGAACACCTAAACGCAGCATAGTGGGAAATTAGATCAGATCCTTAAAGAGAAGCAGCAGGTAGAGCATAGCTCCAAACTGCTCACCACCCAGGAAGTGGTGATAGAGGTAGTTCCCCACGTCCTGCAGGGCTTCTGGGAGCATCCTCCTCGCCCCTCTTCAACATGGCTTCCAAGAGTCTAAGCATACTCTTCATCAGTGTCACAAAGGCCACTTTAGATCATGTCGCCAAACCTCTCACAGCAATGCAAAGCCAGGTCATCTTCATCAAAGATAACATGGTCCAGACCACCCTGAGGGAGATTGGAAAGAAATATCCACCATTGAAATTCTACTCACCAATATTGCAAACTTTGCACCAGTGCTGCTCACTACAATTGCTGATGTAGCAAAGAACCACACATCCCAGACCTTCAATCCCCCTTTTGAAAGTTGAAATTAGAGAGGGGATAGTAGCTCAGGCAGTAGAGCAGGTCATCTACTGATGAAGGTTGGTGTTTCAATTCCTGGCTTCCCCTAGTCCTAGGCTGCATGCCAAATATCCTTGGGCACGATACTAACCCCATATTGCTCTCCAATGCATCTATCGGAGTATGAATGTCCATGTGAATATTAGTTAGAAAGCACTAAGAAAATGTGCTTGTGCGAATGGGTGAATGCACAACTTTATAAAGCACTTTGAGTGCTCAGAAGAGTAGAAAAGTGCTATATAAGATCCAGTCCATTTATCATAGCCTAGCATAAGAAACAGGAAAAGACTGCCGTGTAATCCATTTATTTCAACAAAGTAACTGTATTCTAATTATCACCTTTTTAAACGGTAAATGTAACAAAATGCAGTTACTCATATTTTATATTTTCAATACATAACACTGCTATATGTATTCTGTTAGTTCCCAACACTGGTTGTATGGTACCAAGAGAACTCTTACATGCTCCTGAGACGATGCAGGAATACACAGCAAACCTTGGCAATAGCACTTATTGATGGTTCCATCCCTGAGGAGAATGAATATCTATTCAATCTCACAGGCTGGCCTCATGCTACCAGCAGTGACACTGACCCTAATGAAACAACAATTACATGGTATTACTTAAATTAGGTTGATTTGGATTAGGAACCCCCTCTGCTACTTAACTGACTAGATAAATATCCCAGATATTGACTTGATGCTGTACTCTGATTAAAAGGTTTTCCTTGAATGTTTTGAGGCATGTGTATAAATCCCAGCCCATTAAGATATCGTAGGGTCATAACAATAAAAATTGCACACTGTCAACCTTATGAATGATCATTAGTAGCTGGACAGGGCCACAGAAAGGCAACAAACCAGCAGCAGGACCAGAATCTGCTTCTTTGTGCATAGCTGATCAGGTGGAGCACTGCCAGAACCCTACAAAAGGACTTCACACAGGCCACTCATGTGCATCTATATGACCAGACTGTCAGACTTCATGAGTGTAGTGCTGTCATTATTTTTTTTATGGCGCTTGTTTTATCTTGTACTTAAAATAAACACGCACTAGAGAGAGGGAAGCCATCAGACTGGCAGGTCCGCAACAGGGTGCCCCATTCCCGTCACAGATAATGTTGCAGAAGGCATAACCACATCATCTCCACACTCGCTCGCATGTGTGAGACGTGCTCAGTGTGAAGCTGCTGTCATGTATGAAGAGAATGGGCATCAGTGGCTGATCTGACACTTCTACTGTTATTTTACAAATGCTAATTGAGCTGCATGGCACTGGTCTGTGAGGACAGGTCCCACTGAAGGACATCAGAACCTCATGACACCCTCAGGGAGTCTGAATCTGCTTAACCCACAAGGCAAACTCTGCTATCATGTTATATGGTGGTCTGTTAAAAGAATTTAGATGGAACTCTAGAATATTGATATGTTGGTATAGACTCCAGTCAGCAATTATTTGGCTCACAGAGCAAACCTGGAGAATTCCAGCAGTCTGGGACAAATACACATACGTTTAGATCACCGCTACCTTGAATATTTGTTTTTAACTTCAAGTCAAAGCTCTATTTTTTCCCCACAAAGCTGTCCTATTTCAGCGAGAAGAGGAAACCCCATTTGTCAGTCACAAGATAGTTTGTGATTCAGCAATAAGTGAGTTCAGCATACTTTGTGCTTACTTCCTGTGAGGCCCTTGAGGACAGAGAATTCAACAAAGCTTTGCTAATTTGTCTAGATTGCTCAGCATGGACCGGCACTTCTCTAATTACACCACAGTTACTATCACGCCTGTTTAAGCACTTCCTCCCTGAAGCTCCGCAGGAATTTTTTAAAGAGGACAGAAGGGGGCTAAAATGTAAGCAGTTAACACACAAGCAAAGAAAGGCATGAAAAACACTCTCACAAAATTGCAGGCTGTGTTGTGAAAAGTATGGCTAGAGTGAAGGAGGCTTCCTGCACTTTGCAAAATATATTCAATTTGTGCAGCGGGGTAACAGAGTGTTCCCTGCTTAATGTAATATCTAATACATCGCCATTGGAGATCCATTTTGCTTAGAAGTAGTCAGCTCATATAGGGAAAGGGTCTATATAAACACACAAGCCTGACCCCATATTTCTCTACCTCCTTACTTTCTCATGCTATTTTCCCTCTTTCTGACCCCAGCGCTATGGTCTCGCTGTCTTTCTGAGCAGTTCCCGTTCTTTTTGTTACACTCGTTTTTTTCGTTTTTTTCCACAAGGGCTCTCAATCCAAAAGGCTCCCATTCAGTCTTATATACTGAAGTTTCCAGCAGCCAGATGAAAGCTCAGGCAAATGGAAGGCTCACAATAGAGATTTGGAACACCTTGTGTGATATACACTTTGGTTTCAGTCTGGCTTTATAGATAAGAAAAGGCTTTCAGCACTGTCGGATTTGATTGTGTGCCTCTTTATTATGAAAAGGATATTTCTAAGGATCGGCCTAATTCCCACAGTGCAATGTGGCGTGAATGAACGAGAGTCAATTACATGAGTTGATGAATAACAATCCAGCTGCTGCTGTCTCTCCCTGAGCATCTTGCTGATAGAGGTCTTCCTGTTAATAGGGAGTTCTTCTTTTCTGCTGTTGCAAATTTCTCGCTCACAAGGAACCATCTGACTCTTGGGGTTTTCTCTCTCTGATATAAAACCCCATAAGGTAACCTTTGTTTTGAACTGGTGCTTTACTGTCAAAATGTTTTTGTTTTTTTTGTTTTTTTATAAGTCTAATACATATTATTCTTTAATGTGGCCCTAATACTCCTTTGTACTCCTTTGACAGAATGGATTAACATCTGATAATATAAGGAGATATAACTTCTTAGAGCGGTAGAGTGGGGTCGGCAAAAATACCACATGGTGACTCTGCTTATTTACATCGCTGTATTGACACCAAATAGCTATACCAACAACTGTCCCTACTTGACCTCGTAGATCAAAGTATTTGATGGAGCCTACAATCTTCAATAATCCATACCTTGCTTCCTCTTGTTGTCTGGCAACAGCTAAAGAAAGCTGTGAAGCTACAGTGTTCCCATTGTGAGCACAGATGTTCATGGCATCGATATGTAACTGACTATTTGCATGTCCTAACAACCTGAAGGTCGCCTTTTTTCTAAAGCCTACACTCACAAAAGAATGGTCAGACTTGTTTGCAAACATTGACTGATATGAATAAACTTTGGCACAGTGAAAACACAGCACCCCTTGTAGCGTGGCACCGTAATGCAACCAAGGAAAAGTTGTGAACCATTTTTGTTCAAATACAACACACATTTAGCTCGCTTCTGCACTACTATGAACGTAGGATGATGATGCAGGTGATGATGTCTGAAACATCACATCCTTCTCTGTCCCTGTCATCTGTGTTTGACGGGTTCCTGACATGAGGCTCGAGTCTCTGTGGTAAATATGACACAAGACTTGTCACTCTCTGAAATAACTGAATATTAAATGATTGTATTGTACATATTAAAACATTATTGACACTGTTAAATTAAAAAAAAATCTTTGAATATATCCTTCCATTGTCACCTGCTCATTTGCCTGACTGTTGCCCTGTCCGTATGACCCCCTGAGGAATCCACACGAACCAAATACAAATCAGTTCAGTGTTCGGACAGTGTGTGTTTGGATGCACAATTATATGTGTTGCTTTTTATGTCTGTTACCTGGACATCCATGCCTCCTGTGCAGGCTTTCTCTGTGCTCTCTCTCCCTCTCTTTGTTCATCTGACCCACTCTCACCTCCAGCTTTCTCTTGCCTAAGTACTTCACCTCCTCTGTCACCTTCTTCTGTCTCTCCTTGTTCTGAAATGATGAGGGGTGAGGAGAATGAACCGGTGCTGCGGTTTGGGGAAGGCCTCGAAGGGGACTGGCAACGGCTCCTGGGCCGGGCAGATCCCCATGTACTAACGAGAAGTGAATGAAGGAAGGGAGGAGGAGAAGAGGAGTAGAGAAGGAAATTGGGAGGGAAGGGTGGGGCATGAAAATGAGAGCAGCTGGGATTGGAGAAGGGGGCATTTATAGACTGAGGACGGAAGAGGCATAAAGGAGGAGTGGTCCCGCTCCTGAAATTCAGATGATATCTCCACATGATGAGTGAGACCCAGGCCCGAGCCGGGAGGACACCGTCTACTCTTCT
>VUQR01035163.1:146-10687 GCA_015108515.1 Hemichromis elongatus | reverse complement strand
TGCTAATGGGAAGTGAATGAAGGAAGGGAGGGGAGAAGAGGAGTAGAGAAGGAAATTGGGAGGGAAGGGTGGGGCATGAAAATGAGAGCAGCTGGGATTGGAGAAGGGGCTATTTATAGACTGAGGACAGAGGAGGCGTAAAGGAGGTGTGGTCCCGCTCCTGAAATTCAGATGATATCTCCACTTGCTCACCTGCTCTGCAAACTTCTTGAACCTGATATAAAAAAGCTCAGTTCATTTTTTAATGCTTTGAGAGGTGGTGTATTCACATGGTTTTGGAGAATGCACGTTGCCTTACCAAGAAGTTGGAAAGCAAAGCAACCAGAGCTTTCTGTTAATCCTCAACTCACCTCATAGACTACATCTTTTTGTAACTAACAAGCCTACAAACACGGACCGTCATCCCCCGTATGTCTTTGTGTGCAGGCGGCTGTGCTCGAAAGGCGCTCTGAACCTTACTGCCTACGCTCTGAACCAACCGTCAGCAGGTAGCTGTCAATGACGGAGTAAAGCAGGAGAGATGGCAGTAAACGAAAGCGAGTGACTATATTGTAGCAAACAGCTGTTTAAGGCTATGTCCACACTAATGCGTTTTTGTTTGAAAACGCATCGTTTTGTCTCCGTGTTGTCCTCCTGTCCACACTGAGACGGAGTTTCTGGTCAGGGAAAACGCAGCGTTTTTGGAAACGCTCTTGAAAACGCATATATTTTAAAACGGAGCGTTTGGGCGCAGTGTGGACGGCCAAAACGGAGACTTTTAAAAACGATGACATATGTTAGTCATATGATGCAGTCATGTGACCACTTCATTCAAGATGGTCAGACGGCATCGTACAGCAGTTGTTTTGTTTGCTCAAAGTTTTTAGTGGCCATATTAAAGATTAATATGTACTCATTTGTGATTTGAAGCAACAGCTCCACCTCATTATCATTCCATTTGACACATTCGGTGCTTTTTCTCGCCATTTCGCCGCTCGTTTTAAAGAGCCGTAAAGTAAATAAACAACAGATGGAAATGACGCGGGTCGAATCATCTTACGTCTCGCGAATGCGCGGTACTGGAACGAGTTTTGCGCCGTTTTAATGTGGATGCGCAACTGCGTGAAAACGACTCAAAACGATAGTGTGGATGAAGAGCGTTTCCAAACGAAAACTCAGTTTTCAGATCTATCCGGACTAGTGTGGGCAAGACAGTGGGCTACATCATTGGCAGCCTCTGGCTTTTCCTCACAGGAGACCAACTCCAGTCAACAAATCATCAGCTAATTTAATTTTATGATTAAACACGCAACTATTTTGCTGGTAAAAACTGAAATGATTAAATAAAATTAACAAGCTCTTTATGCAATATAATTCATTATTTTATTTGGGGGTTATATTGACTGGGTCTGATTATTGGGGGGGGGGGGGCATAACCCCCCAACCCCCCTGGAAATTACGCCCCTGGGTGTATGAGAGAATAATATATTAATAAAAAGCAATGAAATATTTATTTTCATGAGTGTGCAAATGGAACTAATATATTTAATTAGGAAATGTATTTCATGTATGCAGCACACACACTGAAAACTGTTTTAGAAGAAGTAGCATCCACTTGAAGCCAAATCCTGACTATTTCCTGTAGCTCAGGAGTTAGAGCAGGTCACCTACTGATCGGAAGGTTGGTGATTTGATCCCTGGCTCCTCCCATCTGTATGTTAAGTATCCTTGGACAAGATACCAACCCCAAGTGATTGTCTGATCATATCCATCGGAGTGTGAATGTAGTTAGGAAGCACTCAGAGAAAGTGCTTGTGAGAATGGGTGTGATTGGGTGAATGTGGCATGTTGTATAGAGCGGTGTGAGTGCTCCTGAGAGTAGAAAAGTGCTATATAAGAATCAGTCCATTCTGCTTATCTGTCAGAGTTGGGAAATTTTTTCCTCCACCATAAATCTCCCTTCAACATCCAGATCTTGAGGAAAATATTTATTCTATATATACATGTGCGCTTTGCTTACTGCTGTCAGACTTTCATCTGCTACCAACCTCATTCACTACTCTTGACAACAGAACTGGTATCATGTGTCCAGATTTCTGGCTAAGGTACTGATACGACCTTTGAAAAACAGATAAAACGAGCAAGGGTTTGAAACAAGAAAAAGGTTTGATCAACCCTTGTCGCCTTGCTTTGTTTTTAAGAGCAGATATCTCAGAACCTAACTCATAGGAATCAACAGTTGATTGTTGCTACCACCTATCACAGATCAGCACTGGACATGAGAACATCATCAGAAATCAGTGTCGTCATACAAGCTGTGAAAGTCCATCTTGGCCCATAACCGCACAGTCTACCTGTGAGGCACCAAGAGTATGTTTCACAGAAGTGTGTTGCTGTTCAACCTCAATGTTCCCCTCATGATAACACAGAACACATTTTCCCAGTGATCTGTGACCATGAGCATTGTGAGCTCTGCTGAGGTGACTAAGAGTGGCACGTGGCTTTGTTATTTTTAATGAAATGTAATTATTACCTCCCATCAGCTTCTCAGCAGCCCTACTGTCATTTGAGCAAAGTCCTTATTTGTGATGTCTCAGCTGCAGCAACACAAGGTGATGAGGATGGAGCCTTTTGCTGAAAGTACCTGGGATTTGGTAGCTAGAAGCCTCCATCTGGGGCATAAAAGAAAAATAATCTCTTTCATCTTTAAGACCCCAAATCCCGCACTGAAAATGAATTCCAACCAGATGACGTTGATGCACTAGGACTGTGGTTAGATTATGACTTGTCCCTTTATGTAAATGTTGCTGCCTGCCAAAAAAAAAAGAAACTCAGTGCCTTGACTGGTCCCTGGGAAGACAAATTGGACATCAAATTTTCATAGTTGCTCAGCAGTCACGTTCAGCATCATCCAGGAGGTCAGGTTCAGCTCATTCTCCCCTCAAGTCTAGATAAACGCATCATAACTCAGCATATAACAGTTGCCAGCTGTTGCACCAACTAATTATGCATTCACTGCTTTCTGAAAAACGAAGTGGAGTTTGTCTTCCTTCATAGATTCTGGATTTTTAATTGCATCACATTAAAAATACATTAGTTTGATTGACGGGGAAAAAGGTACAGGGTACCAAACATTAAGTTAAATAGTTTTCCATTCTCTCTTGTGTCATTAACAATCTAATCATTGAAACTGGTGAAACTGGGAGCGAGTGTTTGGATGTTTTCCCCTGTCGCTTCTTGTTTGTTCAAGGTCAGTTTTTTCCAGAGGTACACTATAAATGCTCTCCAGTCTAATGTATGAAAATTAATTTACACCAGTTTCAGGTAGACTTGTCATAATCATCATAATATAAAGATTGAAAACAAACCTACTCATTTAAAATGTAATGTTTTTATTCATAAAGCTGCTATTCATAGCTGCAAGATGTGTTACTTTTGCTTCCTGTGGAGTTTTCTCCATTTACAGTGATTATGTCAATTTATAAATAAATATTTATAAAAATATAATATTATGGTCTGTATTATTTTAATGTCATTAAATATTCATACTTACTAACTAGTAAATATAACTCTTCTCTAGCTCAGTGTTTGCTGTGTTCAGTGACTCTAATGGGTGGATGATGGGTAGCAGAAACACACACAGGCTCAGGGGTGGTGGTTTTATTTACACTGATAGGGGATATTTACTATTTACAGTGATATGGTAAACGTGTGAGGACCGAGAGAGAATGAAACAGAGCTGAGGAATACGGGAGGATGGGTGGCGCGCAGGAGTAACCTGAGGATGTGGGACAAACAGGGTTAGGGGATCACGCCGAAAGCCGAGAGTTAAACATATGTAAACGTGGAGAGTTGCAGAGCTTACTTGATACACAGAAAATACAGAGACGGATGGTGTTCACAGGCAGAGGCGAGGTAAATCTCCCTCATAGATCCGGAGAGATTATTATTATTATCCATCCATTCATTCGCTTCCGCTTATCCTTTCCAGGGTCGCGGGGGGTGCTGGAGCTTATCCCAGCTGTCATAGGGCGAGAGGCGGGGTACACCCTGGACAGGTCGCCAGTCTGTCGCAGGGCCAACACACAGGGACAAACAACCGTTTGCACTCGCATTCACTCCTATTGGCAATTTGGATTTTTCAGTCAACCTATCCCCACAAACTGCATGTCTTTGGACTGTGGAAGGAAGCCGGAGTACCTGGAGCGAACCCACACAAACACGGGGAGAACATGCAAACTCCACACAGAAAGACCTCAGGACCTTCTTGCTGTGCGGCAGCAGTGCTAACCACCGCGCCACCCTATCATTATTATTATTATTATTATTATTATTATTGCTGCCAGATATAACTGAGCAAGATTGGCTTGAATTATGATAATGACATGTCAAAGCTAGCCACAACATTGGCATTATGACTGGGTAGCATTATTTTGAAAACTGAAATTTTAAAGCAAAGACATTACTTCCTCTTACATTTTAAGTAGTGAAGACTTGAGATTGGCTGATCTCTGAGGAACATTAGTGCTTCATAGATGAGTCATTGCCATCTCATGCAGCTAGAGTGGCAAAACAGGTCATGATTGTACAAAAAAACAAGTTGCATGCATAGGACTTATTGAAACCGTCTGCACAAAGGTTGAGGCTGCGGTAACTAGCTAAGCAATTTATAGATGACAGCCTGTTGATAAGGATCCACATGCTTGAGGCTAATGTCTTTAGAAGATTTCTTGAAGTCCTGCAAAAGACTGCAGAATCCTTATCAAACCCACAGGGTGACTTGCTGTCCCCGTGCTATGACATATTCTAATCTTTGTCAAAGCACATAGAGGCACTTACTAACTAATAAAGAACTGTCAAATCTATCTTGTGTGGGGGCAGCGGCCTCTGAAATGAAAACAAATCCTTTGAATAAGCAGGTGATTAAACTGTGTTTTCTTATATAAACAGAAATATTACCCCTAAATGCTCCACAATGTTCAACAGCTAGTCTTTAACTGTTTCACTGTGACATTGTGGAACATTTTTCTCTCTATATTGTTGCTCGCTGGGGATAAAAAAACCCAAAAACAAATAAATGCTGAGCGTGAAAGAGTAAACTGAACTTGAAGACTTCTAGCTACAGCTGATATAAGGTTAATCCTTCCTCACAAAAGCATGATGTTGCGAGGTCGTGAGGCTTACTGACAGCAACACTTTTAGGATGTTTAAGCATAATTAGAGCTGGATCACATGACCCTGAATCATCACTTAGTTACTTTCAAAAGGCCTGCGTGTTTTTCTTCTTCTCACCCTTTTCACTCTGTTTACAAACCTCTCTGCGTGTAATCAGTAGTTATTAATTTTTTCCAAAGCGTCTTCATCCTGTCTTCCTCCCATTTTGCTCATTGTTCCTGTTTCCAGCACGTCATGATGAAGGGATAACCGGTGTTATGACTGTTGTGTCTGATCAGCGTATTTTGTGTACATGAAAACATGTTAGTGTTAAGTAGGATATAGTGCTGATTTTGTTTGAAACAAGAGATTTGTTCAGTGTCGGTTCATTCCGACGGTCGCTCAGTATCTCTACTGTAAAACAGAGCCGCTACTGTGACTGCCTGTTTACTCCAAACTGCTGTCACAGGTGTTATCACAGGTCGTGTGTCATCAGTTGCATTTTCTAAAGACATTAATGCAGCTTGACTACTCAAAGGGAAGAAAATATTCAAGTTCTGGCTTAACTGTCTGTTGTCTTTAGCCTCAGATGGGGGTGACTCATTTATAGAAACACATCTTTACAACACTGCCCTCATCTGGTCATTTTAAAAGGCTATATCCCTCCCAATCACACATTTCTGCAGACTTTTCATCTTTTCACTAGCAGACAGAGGCACGAAGAGACTTACATAATCCCACTGGACTGCATGAAAAAAAAAATCACATTTTATTTTCTGAGCAGATTGTACAGTTATTCAGTGTTGTTGCAAAAAACAGTTTAATGGTCTCTGTATCAAAAAAGTACCATTACTACTAGGAGATAATATCTGAGAAATACTTTAGAATTAAAACGTGTCAGCATTGCATGTCAGTAGTTTACAATACAAGGTCAATCAAATCTACACAATTCATCTATACAATAGCAGCCACCTATGGCATATACAAAGTACCATAAAACAGCCAGGAAAATAAAAATATGTACATTTTCATGTGTTGAATAATTCAGTTATAAACATAGTTTAATTAGAGGTTCAAAAACTTTAGTTTTCTAAACACCTGATTAAGGAACATAAGGTGCCTTATTAGAAAATTATCTAGGGATGTGTCCCATGAGAATCAACTACATGATCAGCAAAGTACAGTAAAATGCACACGTTAGGATATTATTATGTGTCACTGTCAGCAAGTATCGGTATGTTGTTGATTCAAACGAAGCAACGACTCAGTTGTAAAGACGCCTTTCGCATTTTGTCTGAGCCTTTCGTTAGTTTGTGTGTTTGATGATGTCAGTAGTAAGGCGGGTGCTGTGTGGCACCTTTAGGTACACTCAAATAAACAGTTTTTAAACTAGTCAGTTTACTGGTACCATCAACAGTGCTAAGATGAACTTCATGTGCACAGTCTTTCTGTTCTAGAAGAAAGAGAGAGTATATTCATGAAGGCAGGTAAAGGCATCGGGCAGAGATTTACCCCCTTCAAGGTCACTCTCTGAGTCCCCAATGCAATGGGGATGTTTACAGGTGGCGCTTCACCCTTTTTAGTGTTGGCACCGTGCGCCTCCGACATGGATGCACCGACAAACTCCTCCTTTCCTGAATTCAACAGTGGCAGATCTGCCTCAGACCTCACTGTGGGTGAACAGATGTGTGGCTCCTTAAGTCCTGGTTCCATTTAGTGATGCCGTCTTCAGCAGGTTAGCAGGCATGGATTTAAAAAAAAAAGATATACATACATAAAATAGACCAAAGGGGACCACATATTGAGTTCGCAGTGAGAAGGGGAGGCGGGGGTTTGTACCGCCTCGTTCCTCCTAGTTTAAGTGCTTTACTGGTCGGCACGGAGAACTAAGGCCGATGAAACCTGGAGGAAAGAGAGAGGAGGGAAAAACTTAAGAGGTCAGTCTAGATGCTCCACTCAAAAATAGCAAATAGCACATAAAGAATTGATGGCTGAGCTGAATAAAGCTGACGAGGATGAATTTTTAATGAGAGCTGCACATGAGCCTGACCGGGTATAGATCCTGCTCTCTTCGTGGACCTCCATCTCTGAACTCTTGAATTCGTTGAGCTCCTTGCGGATGGCAGCCTGGGAGGAAGAGGAGGAGACATGAAAGAGAGAGCGCTTCAGTGGGAACGGCTTTTATCCGTTTACAGCAGAGCACAGGAGGAGAAAGGCAGTATCTGATGAAAGCTTCATGTATTTTGATGATTCTTCAACTCTTAATGCTCTACAAACAACACACGCGCGCCCTTTGGAACAAACTTGATATGTATTTGAAATCATGCCATATTCCAGTTCACTTGGCTCGGTAATTCACCTGGTAAATCTAAACCCAGCCATTATGCAGTACCTGTGCTGCATTCCAGGGATCCTTCTTTGATACCAAATCTGCTTGGAATGTAAATCCTCTCAGAGTGGGACAAAGTAAAATGCTTTTATAAACGTGCAATGTTTAAGCTAGCCACTGCAAAGAAGCTCCAAACCACAGCAGGCCTGTTACAGTAAAGAGAGGCATTAGATGTGTTGGAAGGTGAAGTCTCTCACCTTATCAGCGGGTGTTAGCTTCGTCCACGGTTTGTCTGCTCTGCGGTCGTAGTCCTCGGCGTGGGTGCATTCGACGTACTCATGGAAACGCAGGATCTTCCTGGCCTGGAGCTCGGCCACTGTGGGTCTCTGAGAGAGCTGATGGTAGAGTGGACAAGGCCGCTGTCAGCAACAGCATCAACAAAAAAAAAAAAGCTTTCACATTAAAGACAACGTGACTTTATTGTATCCTAACCTTTCTGGTGAGCCTCCGTTTGATCTCGCTTCTCTCGAGCCGGCGGTCCACTTCGTTCTTGGCTGGGGGAGGAGAGCACATTCCATGAGAGAGGCAAACGATACAGATAGATTTCACCTGAGCTGCTGTCAGCACACTGCCCTCATTGGAATCTTTAATCACTGCCTGGCTCTGCACAAGGCACTGCATTGTTTTTAGCACGCTGAGGAGCATCAGTTCTGTAGAGTCACTTGAGGACAGGCGAGCTGCGGCGGGGCAGAACGAATCCTGGAAAACTTGCTGACAGATTCTGAGAAATATGATGTTCATACCTAAACCTGGAATCCCACTCAGCATCACGGTGATGCTGCGTCAGTGATCCACCACAGTTAATCTGCTCCTCGTGGTTCTGAACTTTGCGTTCTTGTGTTTTAACGTGTAAGCCCGTTTTCTGATTTCAGAACCCTGGGTTAAATATTTGGTAATTCAGGGAGAAAATATAGAAGTGTTGAAATACTTGAGTGTAGCTGCTGACCCCAGTTTGTCCATCAGGGGGCACTCTACAGCATCCCTGTTGGGAACAAGCACCAGACTCCGGGCATCGTTCTGCTATCTGGGTTCATTGAAGCTAACAGTTCTGATCAGGACAAGCAGTCACACAGAGGTACGACCTCTCCCAGTTAACCCAGGGTTTCCCCTGCACGTTCACATAAAAGGGGTGGTGCTGGCAGCATCTGACCAATCTTTCATGAATCTTATAGCTCGCTTCACAGGAAAAGATTCCTGTGGGTGCTGCAGCTCACCAACGTAAGGGTGAATGAATCTAGATAACAAAAAGATACCCTAGGAATGTTGAACTACTTCATAGTACAGGCCTCTGATCCAAGCAGAGTAGGGCGGAGTCAAAACAGGTATTTAACAATTTGTGACAATAAAACCACCTACAGTATCATCTCATCTTATTTAAGGACTCATAAATATCTCAGTTTATGTTTCGTGTGTCTGAAAAAAAATAAATAAATTAAATTTTACATTTTTACTAATAAAATTTAAAATAACCAAATATCAGTATGGGTATTAAAAATCCTGTACGAGCCAGGCTCTACTTGAGTGTGTAGCAGGTTGTAGCTGGTTACAGTACACTGGTCTTTCAGCACATGCAGCGGAAAGTCCTCCACTTTGATTTCGGGTTAATGGTTAAAGGAATAACACAGTGCATACAGCTTTGGCTACTTCACTACTGGATGTGATTTCTCTGCCGTCGCACAGGTTCTGGATAACGAGCACAGATTGTATTAAATTCTTAACAAACAGTGGGGATTTGTACACAGTCCTTAGTAAGCTTGGTTAAATTTGCATTAAGATCAGAGATTCAGCAACTACGCGGGAGAAGGCGTCAACCACAGGATGATGGGCTGATAACATAGAAGACAGCAAAGCTCCGTCTACAGATCTACATCTGAACTGAACCCAAAATGTTATTTTTTGTGGAGTTAAAATAGAGGAGGAAAATAAATAAATAAAAATAAGCATTTCATTCATTTCCATCACATGTGGCAGCGACTCGAGCGCCTTAATAAGTTCAGTATCTGCTGTGATTTGAATACCTCCAACGGTCTCTTAACTAAAGCAGAGCAGCCCTGACAGAGCTGCCTGGTGACTGACCGTGACACAGATGGACTTGTTATAGTAAATGTAGTGGCTGCGACTCATTAATCGCACGTGCTCGCTGCCATGTCTGGAAGGCAGTGAGTAATTTAGACTCAACATTAATATGGACACCGAGCACAGGCGCCGCGTTGAAGAGCCTAAAGGAACATTGGATAAATAACTGATTCAGGGTCTCCAACGTGCACTGGTGTATTTATTCAAATCACACGTAAAATAGTAATGAAGTGCCCTCAGACCCAATAATGTACAAACTGCTGCGTGTTTAGTGACAGTCGTCGCGCCTGAGGCAAAAAGGAAAAACATTTTACAAATGAGGGAATGACTAATCATTTCTATTGGTTTCAAAGATGAGAAAATAGAAAGTGGGCTTGCAAACCTTACAGCGCAGATGAATGAGATGAGAGTAAACACAGAGCTGACTGTAGATGTGAAGGATGGAGAGAGCAATAAACGGAGGAATAGGCTCACCTGGAAGGATGTTCCTCTGCTCCAGCTCTTTTGCTGTGGGTCTCTGACTCAGCCGCCTGAGGGAAGAAAACATTTCACAGCATATTTTTCTTTGCCTTCATTAGATAAATAGTAAAGAGTAGACAGGAAAGAGGGACGAGGGTGTGTAAGAAGAAGAACGTGAAAGTGAACTGCTGCAGATATCGATCTCAGTCTACTTTTTTGTGTTTGCTGCATGTTAATGTGAAGCTTAAATAAAACTATTCAGGCCACAATTTTTTTTCTCCAAAACTGTCCAAACTTTACTCCCAGTGTCTAAACCTTTAGTCCTTTACCGTGTCAGTGTGGTGCCGATCTTGTTCCTCACTTCCTCCCACTGCTCCTTGTTGTTCCAGCTAATGCTATCACTGTTATCCTGATTTTCCTTCTCTCGCTCTTGTCGCTCCAGTTTTAGCGCCAGCGTGTCCTTCCTCGTCACTCGACTCGCCAG
>VUQR01035162.1:1035-20508 GCA_015108515.1 Hemichromis elongatus | reverse complement strand
GTGAGCTCTTCACTGGACCCACTTCTGTTTGCCTACCAGCCTGGCACCGGAGTGGATGGTGCTGTCATTCACCTCCTACATCGTTCCCTCTCTCACCTGGAGGCCGCTGGGAGCACTGTGAGAATCATCTTCTTTGATTTCTCCAGTGCCTTCAACACCATTCTGCCCACGGTCCTGAAGGACAAGCTGGAGTACACAGGAGTGGACCACCACCTCACCACATGGATTTTGGACTACCTCACCGACCGACCACAGTATGTGAGGACTCAGGGCTGTGTGTCGGACAGAGTCGTCTGCAGTACAGGGGCCCCACAGGGAACGGTTCTGGCTCCGTTCCTCTTCACAATCTACACTGCAGACTTCTCCCACTACTCCACCCAGTGCTTCCTGCAGAAGTTCTCTGTACTCCTTGTCATCCCCATTAGTGATGAGGCCGAATATTGCAGAGTCATCAGAGAACTTCACTGCAACCACTAAACATCCAAGTTATGGACATTGAGGCTGTGGACAGCTACAGGTACCTTGGTGTTTATCTGAACAATAAACTGGACTGGACTCATAATTCAGATGCCCTCTACATAAAAGGGCAGAGCAGGCTGTACCTGCTGTGGAGGCTCGGGTCTTTTGGAGTGAAGGGCCCATTCCTGAAGACCTTCTATGACTCTGTTGTGGCCCACTGCTGTCAGACTCCACAACAAAGACTTTGCAGCTGATCAAACACACAAATCCACACATGTGCAATAAGACTAAGTGCAATACTCTTTTTCTGACAAAGTTGTATTTTTACTCAGTTGTTTGTATTATATTTTATTCTAGGGTATATATTATTTGATTTTATTCTATTTTATTCCATTCTAAACTATACAGTTGTATACAGTATCTTATTACAAAACAAATTTCCCACTTGTGGGACTAATAAAGGTTATCTTATCTTATCTTATCTTATCTCATCTTATCCAGTGCTGGACTGGCCACAGGCATTTGCCCGGTGGGCCGATGGTGATTTTTAGTTTTTATGGGCCAACGTTTTTTGTTTTTTTTTGTAAGGGTACAAACAATGAAAGATGGTGGATTGGCGAATTGGTCATGATCGACTCTGTGCTGGACAAATTACAGCCGATAAGGTCGAACTTTAAAGTTCTGCATAGATAAAAAGGAACGACATCTGTCCTGTACTTCAGCTAGAATAAGAAAAAAAGACACAAAGCTGGAGTTATTCTGTCTTTACACTGTGCTGCTGCCTCTTCTCTTATTCTCTCATTCTCTCCCCTCCCTCTCCTGTTGCTACCTCAATCACGAAACTGATCAATGATCAGCTGATCGGCTTTTCAGGCCCGCTTCTCTTGTTTGTTTATCGCCCACTTTGCGCCAGAAAGAGAAAACTAGCGGATGTCGCGCTAAACAACAGCAGCACGTTTAAGCTTGATAAGCTGTTGTTAGAATTTATTTAATATTACTTTCTAGTATCGGCTGATGTTTGCTGGAGCAACAGCCCCAAAAGCTGCTGGTCATGATAACAGTTTGGATATGTAAGGAGACGTCCTCACTGAATCATCAGAGCTGAACAGGTGATGGAGAAACAGGTTTACCTTTTAGGTGACATGAATGAGTTGAAGGGAAGTTATGAACTGTTTCTGAGAGACAAATAACACCAGGATCCTTTTCATGGCTCCCAGCAGGTAACTCTGCAGGGGCGGATCTAGCAAAGTTTTCCCAGGGGGGCCATGTAGGGCATCCCTATTTTTTTTTGCTGGGAGTTGGCAACCCTATTAGGTTGTTTACTATTTCTTCTAAGCACTGTTTAGAATGCGAGAATATGGAGAATGGTGTAGGTTTAAGTTTATTAGATTGGTCAGTATTGCTGAACTATGAATTTGGATGCAGTGTATTTTTTGCATACAGGGCTAACAGAATAGCTTTAGTGTTTTGTTTTTTAAAATCTTGAGTATGAAGTTATAAAAAATGCAGTAAGATATTTAAAAAAAACAGTATAGATTATAAAATACTCTCTTTCGGATTCATATTGGTATTGGCAGATATCCAAATTTATGATATCAGTAATAGTATTCAACATAAAAAAGTAGTATCGTGCCATCTCTAATTGATATATAAATTTAGTTATATACAGCCACATATACATGGATTATGTCTGTCTGCACCAATGTGAATGCACTTTAAAAGCTTCTAATTTACTTTTCTTTGTCTTTTCTAAAATGTCATGATCTGTTTTTGTTTGTTATGCAACAAAAGTCAACTTTTTAAGGAGCTGTCATATTCCCAACTCAATCTCTTACATAGTAAAAGAAGGACAAACTCTTTTCAGGCGCTCCCTTGTCACAATAAGTCACCACAGCTGGTAGCTCTGTAAGTTTGATTTGGCAGATTTTCTTTTTTTTGCCGGATGCCCTTCCTGATACAGCCCTAAAGGGGATTTGTCTCTCTGGCTAGAACTGAATTAGCAACCTTTTGCTTGCCAAACAAATGTGTAATCCACTATAATATCGAGCCACTAATGATTCTATACTTACGGTACACAAAAAAGAAAAGTACAGAACAAAAGAAACACGCTGACATGTATTGCACCCAGAAACCCATAAAAGAAGGAACAAATAATCCAACCAAATATTCTTATTTTTTTTTCTTCCTTTAATGTAGGTTTATCTGATAATAAAACTAATAAAATAGTTACTGGGGATGTTTTGAGACCTTGTGGGGGTGGTAAAGAATAGACAAACCTACCCCTAATTCCGCCTGGGGTTAGCAATCTTGAACTGGCGAAAAACAATTAAATAATATTTTAAATATATGTTTTGGGCATTTTCTTCTGTTTAGTTTAATTTTTATTTTTTTTAATCAAACCACTGTTTTTTTAGCTGTGCTTCAGCTTTAAAAAAAAAAGAGCTGATGTATTCTGACTTACCATTTCTCACTTCATAGAATTTTTTTCATATTAGAGAACTGTGCATGAATTATAAAGCCGACACGTTCTGCATATATCTGATGTTAGCAATCCTCCAGATTTCTTGTACAGCAAGAGCTGTTCTACGGTGGATGTAGTGTACTGTACTTTTGGTATTCCTGCAAGCTGACTAAATCAGTGTGGAATATCAGTGTAGAGCCTGGGAACGCCTCAGGGGGCTGATTGGGCCATTATTGATGGACAAGGAAAAAAAAGTCTGCTTTCTCACTTTAGTCAATCAAGTAAATGGCCTCCTAGGTGGCAGGTCCAGGGTACCTAATGGGCTCATCATGGAGGAGGTTGATGATGGGAATAAGCAGCAAGAGGAAAGGCACAGGCTGACCCACCTTCACCTTCCACCTCTTGACTCCCCTGGTTCAATCCTCTATCCTGTGGAGTACTCACTGATATCCTGGTCACATATATTAAGAAGCTGAAATTCTGCTTCAGGGTTACAAGAAGATTAGTAATTATCTCGTTCAAGGAATACCTGCATTGCAATACATACTTGAAATTAAAAGAGAATGGTTGCGTCTTTAAATGTTTTTTTTTTTTTACATGCATAAATACTGCATGATTCAAAGAATATTTGTTCTTTCTAATTAAAGAACACCTGGTAATGATTCATGTTTGACTTAAGCTACATGTAACTGGATGTCTTGCAGGCAGAATGGAGTCATGTACCTGACAGTTCTGACCTTGTGTAAAAATACAGTATTTCTGTAGGAATTACTGTTTTGATAAAATTACTAGTGTCTTTAAACACCAAAGCACAAGTATTTATATTGGATTTGAGGAAATCTTACATTATTGTTTAGTGTGCATTTGCAGGGCTTTTTTTTTTTTCTCAGCAGCCTTATGTACTTTTATGTTCAAATGCCGCTTTTGCTTTTTTTCTCTGTTTCTTATGATCCAGTGTAATATGTATTTGAATGAGTAATCATGCAATATATTTGTCTTTGGAGCTGCTCCATCTGCGGGAGTTAAATTGAGCAATCAAGGGCCGACGGTCCTCTGTTAATGTGAGGGTTCAATATTCCCACTGCCACTTTTTCTGTTATCAGTTTTTCTGTTGTTTTCATTTATTTATTTCCAATCTACATATTTAAGTGGAAACTTGTTTGCACGAGATATATCCTGCCACTAATAGTTCTCATGTCTGTGCACTTCTGTCTGTGTAAGGATTTCAAATTGTGTTACCTCAAGCCAGTTTTTGTTATGACAGATTGAATGATAGAAATGTTCAGAATTTGCTTTTAGCAACACAGTAATGAAGCTTGTTTTTTCAAGCTATTTCAAATGAACAGATTTGTCTGAAATAGTGACATGTATTTACACTTCATTCTGTTCTGAGTAGTTACTGTATTGTATGAAATATTTTATTTGCGTAGTTTACAAAAAACGCATCTAAGGTAACAGTTAAGATGTCGTAAACTGTTTAAGGAGACACTCCTCAGCGTGGAGCTCTGACAGTAAAAGTCACGTTTAGTACCGACTTTCAAATATCCAGTGAAAGGCATGGACTAAGATTAAAATGGCTTTGAACTTTGACTTGGGCACAGGCACTGCACAGCCCCTGACACAGTTCTCACGATACCTCAAAGCTCCATTGACTAAAAATCCTGATGTAAAATAATGTGATACTAACTTCAGCTGCTTGGGCTTTATACAAAGTCCTTCTGCCCTTACAGAGGCCCTCAGTGGGATGTGTTACTAATACCAATGACTCCTTATTTTATTGTGGCATACCCCCTTTAAAATAGAGTAAACTTGAAACTATACATGACTCATATTGTAGGGGTTTTTTCAATAGTAAACCATTATCAGGTACTTAACAATGCATTGTAGCGCTTTGTTTTTTTCCTTTTTTTCTTTTAACTCTACAATTTTTGTTGAAGTAGTACACATTATTTAGATTTTTTTCATTTAAGCAGCCACAGTGGTCTGTCTAGGAATTTGTTTGCTCCAGGGAGTTTCAGTTTTATTATGGCAGGGAAAATTCACCTCACAATGCTAATCATGCTTCCAGATTCATCAGCCCCATTGTTACAGGTGTATGAACTCAAGCACGTAGCCGTGCTCTGCCTTTATAAACATTTGTGAAGAAAGGGGTCCTTCTGAAAAGTTCACTGAACTTGAGTGTGGCACTGTAATAGCATGACCATTTATGAAATTTCTTCCCTCATATCATTCCATAATGATGTGTGAGTGGTGTTATTGCAAAGTGGAAGCATTTAGGGACCACAAGCACTCAGCCATGAAGTGTCAGACTACGTACAGTTGCACAGGAGGGCTGAGGCGTATAGGGCATTGAAGCAGTCGGCGCACTGCTCCTCAATAACTGCGGAGTTCAAACTTTCTCTGGCATTAACATCAGCATGAAAACTGTGCACCAGGAGATTCGTGGCTGGAGTTACCATGGCTCAGCAGCTCCTGTATGTATAATATGGAGATGGCTCATCTCTTTTTCCTTATAAATCCCTTACTCGTAATAACAAATGTGCATGTCATCCCGGTGTGTACTAAATTTGTTAAACATAGGGTGTAAGTTGTGGTAAGGTGGTAGAGAGGGTTGTCTAACAGCCAAAAAAAGATGGTAGGTTGATCCCTTGGTCATCAAAGTATCCCTACGGAAAATACAAGTGTATCAGGAGCAGCATATATTTTTTGATACATACATCTAAAAAAATACAGAAGTATCAGTTAATCAGTTTACACACAAAATTAATACTACACAACACTGTAGTAGTGTTGCAAAAAATGAGCAACCGTGTGCACAGTAAGAAATTTTTAGGTGCCAGAAAAGAAAGAACAAAACCATTTGAGGAAAATGAAAATGATCTGCATGCCGTTTGTCTTCGGTTAAATCATTTAATCCTAAAATATTTGTATAGACGACATTTATATCCACAAGATCTTCTACACAATTACTATTGCTAGAAAATTATGGGCTCAGTCAAACACTCAATCGGTTATACTCATACAATATCTGAAAAGCTTAAGTAAAACATTTTTTAATGACTATTTAGAAATCTATGCTAAGTTGTTATTTTGAAAAGCGGCATATGAGTGTTATTTGTGTATAATAAATATGAAGTTATGAAATAAAGCGGTGGATGATGAGAGATATTTCACACGGTCTTCAGATGACAGACCGTCTTCGGTCTCTGTGGCAACGTCTTCCCTGTGGGAAAAGCAAAATAAGGAGATGTGTGATAAAACAGCTGAAGTGTCCAAATATTTGAGATCGATAAGTAAATGGTGGAATGATAGAACTACCTGTTGCAGAGATATTGAGGCAGTGACTTGTGACTCATATACAATTTACCCTCAAAAATATAAACCTACACTGCTGTTTTATTGATTTATATACTTTTGATCTAGAGGTATGTGGGTGGATAATTGAATAAACAGAATAATAAAGGAATAAGTGAAGATGCACTCTTTGTTTCCATTACTGACTCTGTTACATCGAATAAACAAAAAGTCAAATCCACAAACCCCCGTTTAAATGCAGAAGGCTGAGAAACTGCAGCGCTCACAGCCACAAAAAGCAAGCAGAACATGTTTAAAGACATTTATTTATTCACCAGTTTTAATGTTACAGAGTCTCTTGTGTTACCACCAGAAGGGATTTTCATGTTGTCATTGTGTTAGAGATGTGTTATAATCACAAATATAAACAGTGAGGCACATATTTACATTTCAGCATGTTTTAGCTTCTGGTTGTGCTTGCTCAAACTCATAATGAAACCGTCTTCTAAATTATTATTATTATTATTATTTAAATATGATATCTATTACCAGCCACGGTCAACATTGACCAGTTATCAAATACTGGACGGAGAATGATCTTACATTTTTGTGGTGATAATGTCTGATATCTGAAATAGAATATACAGAATATGTGCCTCAGCCTTGTTGAATATGATACAATAAAGGAGAACAATACAATGCAATATTATAGGTCTGTGACTACCCAAGATAATGATTATTTTTTATTATTATTGTCATTATATTTTAAATGTCTCATATTACACATTACTAATCATAGAAGTTTCTCTTCTCTGCGCAGTAATAACAGTTTGGCAATGTAACAATAAACCAATTAAAATTCCGTGAAATTCAGTTGTGATTAGCGAAACAATGATTGATCCTCTTCTAATGACAACAGTGTGCGCGTGTTTTTGAGCTGATGTGTGACAGCGTGCCTGTCCTTTTTCTTAAATGTGTGCGCACGAGCACACGTGTTTCCATGCGTACATGTGTGGGCATGTCCAACTGCAGGCTGTTTACAGGATGGATATTATCAGTATGAGTACACTGAGGTGGGCTGTGCTAATTAGCTTTCCCAGCATGCCTTTCAAACAGCATAGCAATCACAGTGGGCAATGAATATGGAACAAGTTCTCTATGCACTGATGTGAAGAATCCAAGCTTCAGCTCATGAACAGACTCACACACACACTTGGCAAATACTGTACAGTACTTTCGTTCAAACTTTCCTGCTCCCACGATTTATTCTCGGGGGAGCGGGGTTATTATTTGTGTATATACAAATACATGCATAAGTGTGTCCTTATCTGTTTTTGTTTAGTCTTCAGTAATTGGTTGCATATTTTTGGGGGGTCTCATTTATTTTACCTTCTCCCTATGTATTGTAATCAGTGTAAGTTGGAGTTCTCCAGAATTTGGGCTTTACATTGGGCTTGTTAGGAACTAATTTTGTTGAATGTACAGCAACAGCCCCCAGAGAATTCCCTCTTGTGTTTCCGAGTAAACAATTATGTTTAACATTGTCAGTGTGGCTATGGACAATAAAATATAATGTAAATATATAACATATTGATCCCACAAAATCTATTGTTTTAGGAAATTTCTTATTTAGCATTTAAGAATCATTAAATTGTCATTCTTCTGCTCTCTGTTACTAGTTGCATTATTATTACCATGGAGTTGGTCCAAAATGACAGCTTTGTGTATTATAACAGGAACACTTAAAAATTGTAGTCTTCAGTGATATAAATAAGGATTGTGGAAGTCGTTGGTTTTCACAAAATGTTGTGATGAAAATCACTTTCCTCTTTTCAAAGTTTGCCTGCATCAACTCAATTTTAATTAAAATTCACATGATTATTTAAGGAAGCAGGCATATCAAGCCGCAGATGTTCCAGACCTGAATGAAAACAAACTTACAACAATCACTGATTTTAAGCGAAAAGAGCGCCTCGTATTGGGGATTGAAAAAAAAACAACTTTGGTTTGACAACATGTACCTTCATTGATAAAATGAAGGTACATTGTTTTCATCAAATAAATGAGTCTAAACATCTGTGATTTTTTTTTAAAATCTTTTTCAGCTCCGAGACACTAAATCTGTCAGTCAGAATACAACACTTCTTCATTTCCTGGCTGAGAAGTGCGAAGAAAGCTACGCCGAGATTTTGAGGTTTACAGATGAACTGGAGCATGTGGAAAGCGCTAGCAAAGGTATGTCTGTCTGCCTGTACAGTATGTCTCAAGACTATCCCATTCACAGACCATTTTGCTAATACCACTATAGACATCTTCACTGTGCTATTACCAGAGCACATCTTAAAGTGGAGTGAAATTTGCAAGCATGTATTTTATAGTTTAATAAGTCTGAAAGTATCCCTTATGGTGTATGCTCTTATAGTCTCTTACTCGTAAGCATTATGGTAGCGCCTGCTGAGTTAAAATGATGTAATTAAAGTACCATAATTAAAGTACTGTATGGACACTTATACATTTCATCCTTTGACGGCAGCCAGTTCTCCATCTTTGTGACAGGAATAGAGTTGTTTGTCTGACCACACTGTCATTCAGCCTGTCAATAAACTAATTCCACTTTAATTCTATTCTCAAGCAATTGGTGGAATCCCTGCAGGCTTATTTACTTTGTTAGTCTCGTAATTGGTTATTTAATCTAATTCAACTAATTATGTACTTGACTGGGACTGCCAGCCATTGTGTAAGTGGGCTGAATAGTCTTCAACCGCTGCATATATTAAGATGTCCATGTGCACACATTTTGAATTGTATCAACTTTGTCATTTCACGGAAATGAATTATTCAAGAAGAAACCAATTAGTTGTGTGAGACCAGTAAATAAATGCTTCTTGGAAAAAAAAACAACAAAACCTCGGGATCTATTTAAGAAGTAGGGATGCAAAAAGCGGTTTACTCGGCGTCTCACTTACACCACATACTGTCCATTCATCGATCATTACATTACTCCTGCTTGATTTTCAAGTAGGAGGTCTCCTGTTCAAATTTTTACACAACATATGCTGGAGGTCATTGTAGTTAAAATCTTTTTTTTTTTACTTGTGCATGTATGTTATTTGAATTATCACAAAAAGCAAAACATCTCTTCTTTTTCTGATCAGTAAGAAAGCTCTAAAGCTGACAGTACCCGCACTTTTGGCTTGGGTGACATTAACAGTTTGTACACCCACTAGTTTGATTTTAATGTATTGTTGTTGTTAAGTTCACAAATGTTTAAAGAGTTTTGGTAACAAGAGCGCAGTTGATAATGTTCCTCAGGGACATATTAGGTCCCTGAAGGTTAATTGCTAGACGTTATTTCCTGATCTTTTACAAGGTTTTGGTCTCCTTTTAGGCCAACTGATGATAGAAAATATATTAAAGTGCTTTATTCATCTAACTGCACATTGTACATTCTGTTTAATATAAAGTCAGAACAACTTTCACATTTTTTAAAAGCTCTTTTTCATGTTACTTTACTTGAACCGCTTACTGTTTAATGATTTATTGATATAAACATCCATGTTTTTGTTTCTTTGGATCCGTTTGGCTTTGTTAGAATTGTCATATTAAGTATATACGATATAATTAGCATTTACTCTAAAACAACAGACTAACAAAATAAAGTAATTTCATATAGAGTAATATGGAAAACACAGCGGCGCAGTTGACCTTCATCCTCTCCTTGTTGAAAAAAGTAAAAAAAAAATATATATTTATTATTTCTTACAGTAAATCTTGGGTACACATGCACATGATTTCTGATTTTAAATTGTTAGAGACTTTTAGAGTGATGTGTAACTTAAACGTATAGTGATTTAGTCTGGTTTAAAAGTTGTACAGTCAATAAGCCTCATTCATTAGGACATCAATCCTGTCTAATTTCACAAGGAAATCATAGTTTATTTTTGCTTCCTTGATTAGCTACCTTAGTGTTCTCTAGTCTACAAAGTTTCTTAAAAATGATAGTACCGAAAGACCACTGAGTTAGTGTGTCAGACTGTCCAGCTTATTCGATTAGTTTCGCTGCCAGTCATACTCCAGTCTGTTTGTTTTTATAAGGTTGGGTTACCCAAAAAGCCAGCTCTATGTTTTTATACCTTATAGGCTATCTTGTTAGGAGGAATGTGCGTGTCATAATGGAGATTAGAGGGTAACAATAACTAAGTCCAGCATATGTGAATGTTCTCAACGGAGACCCTTCATTCCTCATAGGATTCAGCTATTTTCAAAGCTTACCTCTGTAAAGGTCAATTTTAATTAAAATCCAGCATTATTTAAGGAGGCAGGGGCAGCGAGTTGCAAATGTTCCATATCTCAATGAGGGAAAGGCTCCTTCCTCCTTTTTCCACACTTAAGCAGTGCACTGTGGACATATAGTTTTAAATGAAACATGTGAACTGTTAGTAAAGTAAGTACCACACTTTACATTTTCCTTTCAAATGACAATGAGACTGAATCAAAAATTCTTCAAAATTAACAACAACAACAAAAACTATGGCACTGGCTATATTACTTGCTTCTGTAATCTGTTAACTGTTCAGCAAAAGGACACTTAACAAAAAAATGTTTGCAAATGAACCAGTTTGTCTTTTCATCCTAAAGTGATTAAACGACAGTAAAATAACTATAACCTGAAGAGAAGATTTTAAAAGTATTTTTCATTAGGAATGTGCAGTAGCAGTTCTGTTTAGACTGTGTGTCACGTGTTTTAATGAGGACAGAAATGCAGATGCTAGGAGAAGAAATTTATTTAAAAACAAGCCATTTAGTAAGGCTAAAGGCATTTGGCAAAGGAAAAATGAGACTCAGACTTTCACTAACAATAAACTAAACTTGGGAAAACTAAATGAGAAGATCGTGGACGAGAATGGACGAGAACGATGGAGGGAGAACTGACAATTTGGCCAAAGGCAAGAGTAGACTGGATCAATATATGGACAATAGGTTAATCAGGGAAGTGGAGACAGCTGGGACGACAGGAGGAATAAATCAGTAACAAGAGGGAAGCAAAACTGAAAACAATACACATGAGACGAGGGTCTCTCAAAATAAAACAGGAAGTGACAAGCACTCTCAGACTGACTTACAGCGATTTATTGGCTTGTTTTTTTTTTCGAAACAGCAGCCCTAAAAAATGTAGAAACCCTTTTTTTGTGCCAGATTAACTTATTGTGATGTCAATATGCAGTAATTGCAGTCTGACAGAATTTAACTCGTCTTCATATCTCAAGAGTAAATTATATTTTTATTGTAATCTCCTCGTTTGTCTGAAGAAGCAATTGCTAGTTTCTCCTTTTGCTGTCACTGTTGATCTCTATTGATAAATCATTTCAGATGGCTAAGGATTTAAATGGCATATTGGTAGCTCAAAGAAGATACTCAGGTCACTTTATTAAAATGCTTCTCTCTCTTCACCAGTAGCAGTCACATCCTACCTTAGGTGGAATTTTTAAGATACATAGTTTTGTACAAAGATTATAAGCGCCTTCAAAAAACAAAGATATTGTTTGACAAAAGCTATTTGATTTATATGGATGGTATATGTCTTCTTCAGTAGTGTTTAAAAGTGTAACTGGTCTAAAAAGTCAAATAATTCAAACTTCATGTTGTTGAGAAAGTAACCACCTAATATCCAGAGTAAAAGAAAGATGTGTCACTATGTCACAGTAGATAATTAAGCAATTACAGCAGGCAAGTGCTACTGAACAACGCATTTTGTAAAAGGGTTATACTCAAATATGAGTGATGCAAAGTGACACCTTTACACCATGGCAAGAGTAAGGATAACACAAACAACATGGTGGTCATCAGCAAAGTCTCTTTCTGGCAGATGTCTTGTAGGAAACAAGTGTTTCCAAATGGGCTATCTAAGCTGCTCTGCAGAGGCACAAAAAACAGGCAAGGGTAAGGACTGGAAACGCAGTGGTTTGCCACTGAAACTTGAGTGCAGCAGACAAAAGTCAAGCTGACTTCCCTTCGAAAAATGGAAGAGATCCAGCAGCTCCATCAGTTCAGAATTGGCAGAAATCAGCGAGACCCTGGTATACTTGCCTACAGTTCCTAAAAGTCTCCTCAAAAGTACCCTTTATGGAAGATTTGTGACCAGAAGAGCAATTCCTCTGTTACTGTTGCACCTATTTTTTTGAAAACACAAGAACTACGATACAGAAAAAAATGCCCTCCTAAAAAATTCTCTGGAATGATGAGCCAAAATGTAAAATATTTGGCAGTTTGTCTGCTGGAGGACTTGAGGGCTCCAAAATAAAGCATGTCTGCAGGCAACTGTGAGATTCTGTGCAGGATAGAACTTTTGCCGGTCTTGTAAATCCTAAGCTTACAGGCAAATTCTTATCCATCACACAGTATCGTCAAGGACACATCCGGCCAGACACAAATTCATTCTGCAGCATGACAGCTGGCGAAAACATGCAATCAGAGTTATACTGAACTGTTTTTGTGCACAGATAATATGGTTCCAAAAGAGCCCTTACATACTCTCAGATGTAAACATGCACGCAACACTTTGTATATGCCTTCTGCACTTTGTGTGAATTTAAATGCTCATGCGAGGAAGAAGAATGAACTACCGTTATATATTTTTTGTTTAAATAAGTCTCACCGCATAGTGTTTTTTCACTTGTACTGCACAATATTGTTTAATGGTCTTCATTAATTATTTTAGTAATTCACAGGAGAACATTAGGCCTATGAAACTATACAGAGGAGTTACTGAATTTTAGCAATAGTTCCACTACATGGAAAGTAGCAGTTTGGTAGGAGTTAACAAATACATTTTGCAACTATTTTTGCCATAGGCACTCAACGAATAGCTTTTGTTACCAGAATAATATGTGTCCTTGTTTATAGACATGTACATGAATGTTACTTATCAAATCTATTCAGTTGTATTTAGCAAATATTTAAGTGTCAGCGTTTAGCAGTGTAACATGAAAAAACAAGACCTGTATTTACTTGTACTGCAAGAGAAGTCACTTAAAACAACCATAGTATCACCAGAATTGTTTTTAATAAATCTTTATGAATCGAAAATTTTAAATGTATTTTGACTAAAAGGATTTTTGTACAGGACAAAGCACCAGCCTTTGGCAGAATATCGATAAAGCCACAGTATATTAAAAAATGAACAATATGATTGCATGTCCAGAGGACATGCAATCATATTGTTCATTTATAATCTGTTGTAACTTATAATTAACGTGTTTGTTTAGATTTGCAGAGATTGACACAAACAATGTACAGTACACAAGAGTGAGACTAATTTAAATAGATATGTATTCTTTTATTGTCAAACTATTCTTTCAGTATTATTCTAGTCAAACAGGATGGAAAACTAACGATGCACGAATTTTTGCACAACGTTTGGTAGTATTTCCTACAGGCATCAATAATTCAGCACGCCATCACACTGTCTGATTAATTGAATGCTCAAACTAAGTAATTATTGTGAACTGTGGCAGTATTGCAGAAGACTGTGGAGCAGGATAGGCAAGGCATAAAGTGACTTGGCCACTGATTTTGGTAAACCTTTACTTTGACTATAGTACATTTACTTTCATTTAACAGTTATATTTGTGTACATTTGTTTAATGCTGTATTTAGGTTGACCCTTAGATAATAATCCAACTGTAGTTAGCTGCATGAGCTGTGGAAAGTGTAAGTTGTAGCTGCAAGGTTTTTTCTCAAACAATGTAAATGTTCAAAATTTCAGCAGCTGTATTAATAATTCAGCTGCCCAGCACACACAGTGGAATCCTGGCTTGTTCTTCAACATAAAGGAGCATTCTAGGGAAATCTTTTTCTAGGATGATGCACCGCTCTAGACTGTGGGCAATACTGAGGCTAGATAGTGTTTTCTGTGTATAAACTGTATATCCTTTCATTTATAAATACATTATCGGGGGTTGAAACTTTAATCATTTGAAATGTAGCCATAGAGTCTATTATTTTAATACCCCTGACCCCATCTTAACAAGAGTAGCAATGGCTGGAGAGAAGTGTCATTGGCCAATTTGCCTTGTTAAATTCCCCCAGAGATGAATATGTGGGGCCTGACAATGGGAACTAAGTCTGTGTGGTGATTCCACTCAATCAGTGGTGCACTGACAATCTGTCTTGACAATCCGGGAAAAGAGGAAATATGACACAAATGTTCTCATAAATCTATTTAGTATAAGGCATAGCCAAGGGCAAAGTACTTTGGAGCCTGTGAGAGGGAAAATGGAGAATGAGGGGGAAAAAAAAAAAAGATGAACTCTGAGGATATTAATACCGCTGTGAATATATCTATTATCCACATTCATTTCAAGGCACTGCAGCATAATAAAGCAGTGCCCATTTCCCATTTAAACTCAGAGCAGTACTTGGCTCTGTATTACGTAGACAAAATGCCTTTCTCGATATGGTGGGACACAGAAAGGATCATTTGTCTTTTAGTTTTTGTGCAGTTGTATAGAATCATTGGGTTGAGAAGATATTCCCCCCTTGCCAGTCCAGGAATGGGAGGGTATCTTACTGAAGTCAGTTGCAGAAGCTTGAGGAATGTGAAGAATAGACAATATTCAAATCAAATAAGCACTGCAGCAATAGACAAAAAAAGCATAGTTATTCCTGTTTTTGGCCAAAAGACTTGCGAATCTTTGTTAAAAACCCAACTTGACCCGTGCAGACAGATAGATAGATAGATAGTTAGCTAGTTAGTTAGTTAGTTAGTCTTGGCATTCAAACGATGAAGTAACCCACAGAGTTTTAAAGTGATAGTACTCTTGTGTAAGCAACATAGACCTATTTACCTGGTTTTGCAGCTTCATTTGTTATCAGGTCTGTTTCCCTTGTGTCACTGTTGTATGAGGTGGATCTGTACAGATTATTATTATTATCATTATTATTATTATAGACATGGCAGATTCACATGCCAGTAAGTACATAACCTCTGAAAAGGTCTCCAGGTAATAGGTTGGATAAGTCTTGAGCCATCCCAAGCAGTGGAAAACAAAAACAGTAATCTATTTCACAGACTGTTAAGCTTTCCTTTGTAGATTTGTAGGCACACTTTTCATTCTTGCTTAAAAGTAATTGAATGACAATCTGACTTAGGTGCATATTAATATTCTCAATGGGATTTCCATTTGCCTTTTAATCATGGGAGTTAATAGGGTGTAGTATGGGGCTCATAGAAGTGGAGCATTTTGACGCTGTTGTAATTTATAAAGTAGCAATTTTGTCGAAACTAAAGAAACTTTTTAAATATCTATTTTTAATGTGTAATTAATGTGATTTATACAGCTGTTTGACAAAGAATATAATTTTAATTAACAAGCTTTGGTAAAGTGTCCACAACAGCTAAATTCCTTGGGGATGCCTCTGGCAGTAGAGAAGCTGGTCATGACTTTGGAAACTTTGAAGGTAGAACCGCCTGATCTCCAAGGGAACATAACCTCGGTCCTTGATGGTGATTCACCTACCAGTGGTACATTGACCTAGAGTGCACACCTGAGACAACAGTAGACTGGCTTTGTCTTTGTACTTGTAAGTCCTAACCAAAGGGTGGGTTTAAACCCCTTTGAACATCTATAGAAACACTGAAGATTTCAACTCACTGATGCTGTCTACAAGGAAAAAAGGAGAGGAAGTGGCCTACTCCAGATAGGCAGAGCTGGTAGAAACATTGTGCCCACCAAGATGACTGTTTGTTTTTTTTAAAAATCTCACATCACACTTAAATGCTGAAAACCTATTCCTATTTAGATTCTAAGTACACATTAGCTTATCAACAGCCTTTTTCATTTTGAAGTAAGAATTGAAGAAAATATATATATCGAAGGTATTTGAAAAGGCGTAATTGTATTATTGAATATATAGTCTTTAGTGGTATATAAATAATTACACCCTTGGGATTCCTGAAAGTTGCATTAAATTTGACACAAATTGTTGATTTTTTAAAGACCATAGCGGGAATACTTTGATTATTTATAGCCTTAGCCATATATTTTATGCTAACATATCTCATATTTTGCTGCATTGTAAATACTAAATTCACACAATTTAAACATGTTTCTGATACACACTGATAAAATACCAAGTACACTTGACCAGTAGTCATCGTACCATTGCCACCGTGACTAGAAATGGAAACAATTTTCTTACTTGTTGCTGAAAGTATACCCTTCCCTGGACCTGAAAGTAATAGAGGAGGATCAGCGAGGCCAGCAGTGTAAATGGACAGTCTGTCATGAAGAATATTAGGAACAGGAAACAGACCTGTCTAGCTCCACCAGCACAGGATGAGTGATGAGCTCTAGAGAGTTTTCTTTTTTTCTGCACTCACTTCATGGTGGATGAGTAGTTCATTGTAAGAGCAAAACAACTATTCTCTTTCTTCATTTTTTTTTTGTTCTTTTTATTTTTTCTGTCCATCTCCCTTTCCCTCCACCTCTGATTTCTTACATCACCACTTTGGCCAGTGAGTATGAATGTAGACAGAGATAGACACATGCAGGGAGGCCAGCAGCCCTGCTTAGCATCAGGCTTCAGTCTGTGACAGCAGAATTCAATGAGAGCTGACAATGAGACCAGGAATGAGAATAATGCTTTTTGCCAGTCTAGAAATTCAGGCTGTCGCAGTAGAGCATTTTCAATGCTGGGAGTGTTCCAATAGCTGAGGTGAACAAGGAAGCACCATTTAAAAAAATAGTTTTTTTTCTACACTAACACAACAAGAACCCTACACTTGACCATTTACTAATTGGATGTACAACTTTAAGTATGTATGAAATCTTCAGTACCACTCAAATAAATGTTACAATATACTGTACTCTTCAGAGATTTAGTTCTCCATGTAGCAGTTTCATAAAGTCATTGCAATGCTCGACATTTCCATTGACTCACAATATTATCACAGAGCTTGATTTATATGTTATGCTTTGTGCAACGAAAAAAAGCATATGACACGATGCATTTGACCTGTCATAACAATGTTTAAGCAACAGAACTAAGAAGTCATTGACAGGACTTTTTACTAAACATTGGGGAACTTTGAAGTTGTTTTTCATCTAGAGAATTGTGATAGCATGTCTGTCGGGCTATGCTGATAAGAAAGATGATGACGATTGTTGTACAAATGAGCCGGAAATTGAGTTTTCTCCGAGGTGATCCCTGCACTCTCCTGATAAGGCCCTGTTGCAACATTACAATAACAAGTGCAAGGATTTGTGATATTAACTGACTGAAAGAGCATAATCCACAGTACAATATGCCCACCCTGTTAAGGATTTATGTTATGTGCTTGTGTGATGCTTCAGTGGTAAGGTCTATATTTAATAGGCTAAGCTTGCCAAATAAGTATGACACTATTCTTCAATAGTGATTTTAGCATCAGTGCATTTACTATTTATTTACCCAGTCATTTACTTTTAGTTCAAAAGAGTGGTATATAAAATTGTATTTTTGGTGCAGTGACTGTTTAACACTTCACTTGTAAACGCAGTGTGGAAAAAAGTATTTTTCAGTGGGATTCAGAAGTCAACGTTTCATAATCTAATACAAAAAACTGTGTTTTTATTGCCGAATGCTACAAATGATTTTGAAAAATGGGATAATGTCAAACAAAATAGCCGAGTGCTAATCATTTTACATAAGGACAATCACTTTAATAGTGATTGATTCATATCAGGCAAATTTTATACCCAATTCCACAGATTTTTTCTGAATGTCAGGAAGCAACTAACAAGCTACTTGTTGAAAGAACTTGAGATGTTCAAAAGGCTTGCTCGAAAATCATTTCTGCTTTACATAAATGGGAAAATTTATTTCAAACTACACTTTTAATTGCACATTTTCTCTCAGATAGGAATAGAGAAATCATGTCCAAATTTTCCCATGTACGTTGCTACTGGTATATGTTGGTGCTTTTTCAAGTTTCGGCTTTATTGTATATAGCCAGCAGAACATTAATAGCCTTAATCTGTTGAGCCAATTCTAGTTCTCATGCTTGTTGTTTCACACACAGGAATCACACCAGGACACGGAGGAAAAATACACATTACAACAGACATGCTATTTACCCAGAAAAGCAACACGTAATTTACTGACTAGGTGGTCATTGCAGTAAAGTGCCTCTGTTTTGATCTCCATGCTTCACTGCATGCTCTGCCTCTATTGACCACTGTTTGAGAAAACGTGTCTGTGGATGAAATGCTGTCATAAAAATCTGGGCAGCTTTCGCCAACTCCTGTGTAATTGTGGGGGTGAGAATTGATTCTGGGCTCTAAATTGAGTATTATTTTTTTTTATCATGAGCTTTCATCAATATATAATATAAAAGCATAGGCAAGCATGACAGTGCTACTCATTGGAGTCTTACTAGGATCAGGGGAATAGAGTCCTCTGTGTCCCTTTTAGTTAACACATGCCACTGTGTGAAGATTCCACCATCACTTCTTTTTTTATACACCTGAGAGGAACGTAGACATAGCAGTACATAGACATTTGCTGCCTATGTTGCAGCATTCAGTGTATGTATTACAGGTTTTTTCAAGGTCCACCAACATAGCACTTATCTCTATCTGATACCTTCCAGCTGGTTGTCGCCACACATTTTCTGTACATTCTGCAAAATTGTGCACCAGTGACTTTATGATGCTTTACTATTGAGGTCAGAAGTCAAGTTGGAATTTTCAACTGGATTGGCCCCTGAAGTTGGACTTTCAACTTGGAAAGTCAGAACAGACGCTTACTTTTCCTTGCTTTTCCAGCATCACCACTATTACACACCATTCGGAAGTGACTCATCTCCGAGCTCTGACTCTAAGGCAAAGAGAACGCAGCATTATATTAGACCAAGCTATGTCGTTGTGAACTAGTTTTCTAGTTGGTAAATCATCCATTTTTCCTCATCTTGGCGTATAAAAGCAACTGCTGTTGTTGATCATATACTAGATAAATCCACTATCATATCAGAAACTGCTTCTTTTGTGATGTATGAACTGTATTGTGTTTGTTTGGCTTTGAAATGAAAATCAGACCAATCTCCTCTAATTTAGTCCTCAGGCCTTGTGGAATGAGTTTAATTTAGCAGCAAGCCCTTTATTTAAAAAATAAATCTAACAGGTCCATGCGATGACCTTTCTCTTACATGTTGACGATTTACATTTTCCACCTTTTTTTTTTTTTTTTTTTTTTTTTTTTTTTTTTGGTGTTTTCTTTTC
>VUQR01035161.1:10286-20767 GCA_015108515.1 Hemichromis elongatus | reverse complement strand
AGTGGAATATGATCAGCTTAAGACAGAAAGAGCCTGCTACATTCAATCTACTGCAAAAATGGCCACGAGGTCTTAAAGGGTCTACTTTTATGTGTTTATAATTTCAACCATACAATTAAAGAGCATCTACTGCACTTTTCCACCAGTGGATGTTTACAGTAAAATGGCTTGTTTCACATGGAGGATGAACAGAGGAGCTACACTAAGGCCAAATTTAAGATAAGTAAGGATTATTTTGACCTGAGAATCATGCAAAGCTGTTCTAGTCCAAGAATAAAACGGTAGCATGCCAAGTTAGAATATAAATGTCCACATTATGAAAGTTAATTTTCATTTCATCACATTACTCTCTATGCTGCAGGAACAGGAGATCAAACATGGATTTTTGCAAGTTTTGTTCTATTCTATTATAAAGTAACATGATCTTTGTAGAATCAGAAACAAGTTAAAATGACTGATTTGACTTCTTGACGGTGTCTGAATAACCACTAAGATGTTAAATTGTAACAATATTCAATGGTTGCAGCCTGATGAGAAGCTGATTTTTGTCTCCAGGACCCTTCTTATCTACTCTAGAAGATGATTAATTATCAAGCGTAGCATTTTTTTAACATTTATTTTTTAAACTCCAGGGGCTCTCTGTGTTGTTTTACATAAACTGCCCATATGAGTCCTGGAAGCAGGCGCAGCAGAGGCTTCAGCTGTCGACACTTTCCCCTCTGGCTCAAAGGAAGTGGATGTTTTTCCTGTGAAGGTTTGTCCTACACTTGGGTCACTCTTCACACGATGGAGAACAAGTAAAAGCAGAGCTGCCTTCCGCCACAGCAGCAGGTTTCTGACAGACGCTACCTGAGAAGTTTAGGACTTTGGGAAATTGTTCCACTTCCAAAACCACAAGAGTCATTAGTGTCACACATATATACTGTTACATTCTGAATATAATACACTCCCTTCAATAGGAGCAATAATCACCACCAAAGAAATGTGGCCCGAAGAGGGTTTTTTTTCCTTCGTCAGAGCAGGGGTGTAAATCTCTCCCTCCATTAATGTAACGTGTGCAGAGCCGAGCTAGAAGGTGAGCAGCTGAGTAGCACATGTTCAAAGACCTCCTGCAGTCTTCCAAAGACCCTCTTGATAAATTTCCTACAGGTGGAGCAGTTTAATGTGTGCACCCACTTGCACAAATTTACAGTATATGGTATTTCAGAGAGCGAGCGTAAACCTGATGTTTACCTTGACCTCTGTGCTTGTTCAGCTCCGGCGTTTCCCTCGTTCGGCCGTTTCATCTCCACGCATCCGTTGTTCATTTTCGCAGGTGTGACATAAGTTTCCACTCAAAAGGAACGGCTCTAGTTCTCCTGGAAAATGACTCCGGTCAAAGTTGTCACAAGGCATCGTGTCCTTTTTCCTACCGCTGAGAATATTTTAAACCTCATTGAGTGTTAATAATGAGTTCTGCAGAGTGAATCCACATCAGACCGCCTCGTTAAACGCCACAATATTCAGGAAACAGGAGATTGTGTTTCAGTGTTAGTATTCTGTGGTGATTATTTAATGCAGTGCTGAGATGGTGTGTCTGTGCTGTGAGGGGCTTCGTCAGAAACAGAGAGCGCTCGGGTCTTCTTTTTTTAGTCAGGAGGTTTCATATGTTAATGACACTTTAATGTGAACGCCAGTGTAACTAAAGACTGGTGAACCACAGCTAACACAATTAAATCTGAGTTTTTCTATTTGATTTCTTTCTTTCTTATTCTAGTATTATGTGATATTTGATTCTTCGGGGATGAGTTTGTGAGTTGTGACATCTTATGCTCCAGTTCATGTCAAATAGGATTTGTAGTTGTTTGCTGGTATGTATCACCTGTTGTGTCTTTTCTGTGTCTCCTGCATCCAAAATGTTTTGAACTATTACAAAAGTAACTATAAATATATGAAATTCTGACAAGAACAAACCACAGAATAACCATTCATATGTATTACTAGTAATACTAATTTTCTCACAGTTAGCAAAGCAACCATGTGGAGATGAGAGAAGTGTGGACCCAAGTGCAGACGTTGACAATGGAGTCGTGAGTTTTTATTTATAGTGAACAGCAAAACACAAACGAGTGCAGAGCAGGCAATTAAACTAACACAAGAACAGGAGGAATGAAAAAACCATAACACAAACCTGAACACCAAGGAGGACGTGCAGAAGGAGAGAAAATAGGAAAATAAGAGGCTGGGGAACAAGTGAGAACATGGTTGGGACCAATCTGACATAACGAGACACGGGGAAGCAAAACTCAATACACTGACACAGGACACAGACTGTCAAAGTAAAACAGGAAATGCACGGCAGACATGGAGACGCAGACTAACATGGAACACAGGGAAGGTACAAAACCTAAAGACTAGAAATCAGAAGAACTAAAGAACTTCGGGAGCTGGAAATACAGAAACAAGAAACTAACAATGATAAATCGTAACAAAGTCAAAGATCAACAATAATGCAAAACACCACGTCACTGAACCAGAACCATGACAAATATATATGTAACAGCAACCTTTTCCCAGAGTAAACACTTTTATATTTGATATTTTAACAGTACTCATGTATTTTTTATATTGTGATATTAGTACTTTTACTTGAGTTAAATAGTAAACGTTAAACAAAAAATGAACTCATATGTTTGACTACAAAATGCTAAATTAGGGGCGTTTCTCACTTCATTGAGATGATTTTGCAGAAATTTCTTGTATCAGTGGAAATCTTTACCGTACTATTCCACTTTCATGTCCTTTGATTCATACACATATGCATTGTATTTAACCATGGCATTACTAGGTGATGAAACCAAAGGCAACTTTTTAACCAATCACTGCTAATGATTTTTTCTTTAATGCAAAACCTTCAAAATCCTTCAGAGTGATGTAAGCATCACAACATTTAGAGCCAGAAAGGTTCCTCTCTCTACTCGTGTACAGTAAGGCAATACTTTGGGCGGCCTGTGACATGTGTGATTTGCACTGGACAGTATAATATACCATCCCAGTGAAACTGAAAGCAGCTCCACAGCAATCCTGATCAAAGGCGGGTTCATCGTCTCTCCCAAAGATACATTTACAATTGATGTATTGGATGAGTCAACTGTCCAAATTTTGTTTCAGAGGTGGTATCCCTCTGTGTCATGCAGGCTCCCCATAAAACACTTTCATGTAAGTCAGTAAAAAAAAGGGAAAAGTCCTGTGAAAATGCAAAGGTGGCTTCATGTACCGGGGTTTTATTTTTCATCTACAGGCTTTAGATTTCATTTCAGACCCCCAAATCGGCCTCGTTCAGTGTCTCTTACACTGGCGCAAAGTCAAAGTGTGGTATCGCTGGCAAAAGTTCCCAATTCACACATCTAATAATTCATTTTCACGAGCAGAGAAGTGCAGGATCTGTAGCCTGACAAACACTCTATGACTTCCTGTTTTCATCCCATAACAGCACATTTTATTGCCTGATGTATGTGACACAGCGCTGTATGGTGCACAAATACATCCAGAAGAACTAGCAGATTTACATTTACAGCATATCTGTTCAGTCTGATTGTTGTCAGATTCACATCTCGTTGCATCTACTAGGAATAGACGGAACTACATGGCTGGAATGGTTTTAAACTAATGAGAATGTTAGAATAAGTCGAATAATGTAATCTGATCTGGATTACTTCTGGAAACGTTAAATGAAAATAAACTGATGCCACAGCAGTTTTTATTTAAAGACATCACAAAGCATTTTCCATGGAAATAAGCTGCGTTTACATCTGCTCAAATTAGGTCACACTAGCAAACGTAGTGCTGGTGCAAAAACAAACGTGTGCATTAAAAGTCAGTCGGGAGGCCGTTCACAAGCCTGTAGTGATCAGATTAGCTCATGGATCAACAAAAACAGATGCAGTGAGTTTCTTCTTTGCAATAATCTTCACCTTTTTGCTTTGTCTGGCCCGGCCTCTGTTCTTTACAGAAACAACATCAACATCCGCCTGTAAACGGTCATATTGCGACATATGAAGAGGTCATGTTGCTGTTTTAAACACGTTCGCTGGGCTGGGCTGATTACTACTGTAAAACAACCACCAACCAAGAAAAATAAGAAAATAAAGTTACTTTTGATCACCTTAAACATTGTGTGTGCTTTGTCTTCAGTATGCAGCTTTAACTTTAATTTTTCAGCTTTTATAAGAAGTTTAATAAAGGGGACGTTCACAGGTTTGAGAACTCTCTGCATTGAATCATTCCTGTTATTAATCTCTGTCTCTCTTCCACAGCATGTCTTTATCCTGTCGTCCTTCTCTCACCCCAACCGGTCGCCCCCCCTTGAGTCTGGTTCTGCCGGAGGTTTCTTCCTGTTAAAAGGGAGTTTTTTCTTCCCACTGTCGCCAAAGTGCTCGCTCATAGTTAGGTTGGGTTTTTCTCTGTATGTATTATTGTAGGGTCTACCTTAGATGATAAAGCACCTTGAGGCGACTGTTGTTGTGATTTGTTGCTGTATAAATAAACTGAATTGTGTTTAATACCCGCCGTTCACAGAGTTTACAGCCAGCAGTGCGTGCTATGCTTTAGGCCCAAACTGGTTTAATTATTTTGCTCACTACTGCCAGTAAAATGCCCAGTTTTGTTTTTCGAGCTGACAAACTCAGTAGGTGCCACGTAGCAGTCCTTTCTCCTAGAAATGATGTTTGAGGTATAAACAACTAAAATGCAACAGCAAATATGTTTTGAAGGAAACACAAAGCGGGTGACATCTGTCAACATGAGGGCGAGAGGCTGTTAATCAACGTGTTTGGCAATTTGCAAAGACAATGAAATGTCATCCTCTGTTTCAACACAAAAATATTTCCCAACCTGAACTAAAACGTATTTGTTGCCTAAACCAAACCATAAATGTGACTCTTGGTGTGTGAACCAGTGTCCATGCCAAACAACACACCTCGTGCCAACACTGCAACACCACATGCACTTTCTCTCTGCTGCATGATTCATGAATTTTAAAAAATGCCCTTAAGCATAATTCACTCCACACATAGATTATAAATAATGGTAGTCTGTGATATGATGCAAATTTTTAATGGGCAGGGTTGTGTTTGCCTCGCAGAATTTAATGTTATGAAGAAGTTGTGGTTTGGAACTTTTAAGTTGTAAATGCTACACTGTGAAAGCAGAAAACCAACAGGTGTGCGTTAAAAACGAGTCCCAGGACTGCAAATGAGAGGCCAAAACACAAAAGAGTGAATGATTATCACCTTTCAATTTATTCTATGAATAACAGGAAGTACGGTCGGCTGTCCTTTTACTTCACTCCAAAAAAAAAAAAAAAAAACTTTAAAAACAAATCTGATCCATGTAAAGACATTTTCTTTAAATAAAGTTTAGAGCCAGTGTGCGTGATCATCGAAGCCAGCAGTGTTATAAATACAGTATAAAGGTCATGTTTCTGTATGAGATCATAGATCACAAAAAGCAACAGCTTGTTTTCACAGAAGGTTTTGCAGCAAGCAGATTCTTCAGATGTCAGATAAGAAAGAAAGAAAAAAAACAACGAAAGCAAAATGACAAACAGGTTAATCACATAAGAAGCATTGAAGTCTGACTTTAGTCCGTCCGTCTGCACACTTAAAGTCCAGGAGCGACAGCATAAACAGCCTCTTCAAACACCCGGGCAGATAAGAAATGGAAACCAGTTTCTTCACACTGTATTGTGCAGGAAACAAAATGTGGTGATGTGTAAACAGAGAGAATAGCACAGGCAGTGTTGACTAAACAGCACCAAAGTGTCACAATGCAAACAGGTTATATCAGACCAAGGTTAAAACGTGGCTCTGCACCTTTAGGTGTCAGCAGCTTTTGACTTTGTAAAGCTCAGTTGGGTAATATTCAGTGAAAAACAGAAAAACAGGAACCTCAAGGGAAAAGAAAACAGGGCGAAGTGAGTGAATACTGGAATCACATGTGAGCAGAAAAGCAGTGCGGTGGTTCGATTATACTCACTCGGCATGTACTGTTTGTTTATAACTGAAATACATGATAAATACACACCTGCACACCCATATAAGTGACTTTACTTTTTAAGTATTGTGTACTGAACGCCGTGTGCTCAGGTTGATGTTAGACTGAGCTCGAAGGTCATGTCGCAAAATGTAATGTGAAATCGATCAGCGTACTTAAAATAGGAAATCTTTGGACAATACTTTAGTTTAGCCCGAGCAGCTAAAGTAAATCATTAAAATGTTAACATTTTTAGATCTCAGCTGCAAATCTTTCACACCTCCACTTTACATCTTTTTAATTTACAGACCCTCCAACAGCAGCTAGCTTACCTCTGTATGTGCACAATGGAGTCAATACAAGGTTCAAAATATACAAGGTCAAAAAGTTCAGCAGCTCCACTCAAACTTCACCTGGTGCACCCCAAAGGCCCCGGGCACCAGGAACAAGAGGGGAGACGTCTGGTTTCACAAGATGTGCCAGCAGGTCTTATTTAAACATCCACAGAAACATCAGAATTTCAGTTAAACGCTCACACAAACCATTTCTACAACCACCAAACAGCTAAAACAACAAACTACTAAAGATCAGGTAAACTACTTCTGCAGAAAGGCGTGAACACAAAGCATTTATTCCCCTGTTCACCCGAACGGCACGAACACGGACAAGCAATGTCTCCGCTGAAAGCAAAGACCTCACAGAGTGCAAACCTGCAGGCTACATCACACTCCAGCCAAAGTTCACTGAACCAGCAACAAAAACCACCGAAATGATGCTTCATGTCTGAAGAGCATTATTGTGAAGTCTGTTTTATTTCTGCTGTCTTGCTTCCAAAACTTAAACTCACCACGAAGCAACTCTGTGTTTTTGTCGTTTTTTCTGCCTTCGCTTGTAAATGCCCGAGACACGTTACCACCGGTCTACTACTGTGTGCGGTGTTGTTTTCCACACCTAAAAAAATCTCACTGATGGTGCCTAAAAATGCCCAGCTGTGTCTTTACTGTAACTTTTCCATAACTACTGGAGTTAGAAACATGCCTTGATTGAAAGGCTCAGACATTTTTCTTAGCACATGCTTTAATGTAGCACAGTGGTTAGCACTGGTGCCTCATAGCAAGAAGGTCCTGAGTTCAATTCCACCATCAGATCTTTCTGTGGAGTTTGCATGTTCTCTCCAGGTACTCCAGCTTCCTCCCACAATCCAAAGACATGCAGTCAGTGGGGTTAGGGTTAACAAGTAACACTAAATTGCCCATAGGTGTGAGTGTGAATGATTGTCTCTCTGTGTTAGACTGGCGACCTGTCCAGGGTGTACCCTGCTTCTTGCTCTAAGTCCGCTGGGATAGGCTCCAGATGGATGTTTTTGGCATATTTTTTAATAATTAAAAACAAATGAACATAATTCAGTTGGCTACTTAGAGGATAGAAACAAATCCGCCCACCTGTAACTGTGAGGTGCAGCCCGTCCAAGAAGTTCATCGCTCTGATTTGGTGAGTGAACGTCTAGTTTTTTAGTTTCATCTGTTTGTGCTAATTAGCAAACATCTGTGTTTGTGCATTGCACATGTATTTCTACTGTTAGATGTAACTTACCACAAAAAAAAAAAACTCAGCAGAACCCAAAAGCAAGCACGAAGAAACATCATTGTGGCTGCAGGCACCTCTTACAAAGTCTCTGGTATTATATCTAATATCACGAATGAAGAAACTGTAGCATGATTTTTAAGACAGTCAAGTTTGCTTGAACTAAGCTACACAATCCTTTAGGTCCATGTGTTCAGTTTGCTGTGCAGACTTTAGCTACGCCCTCATAGATGTAGCTTTGGCTTCACTTTTGTAAATTGAAAGTGATGACATGCTGTATCTTATATAATATTGTATATATCTTTCTAAAGCCTATCATATGAATGATATAACAGAGCTTCTGTGCTTGAGTGTTGGATCAAACCTTCATCTTTGGTTTGATCCAACTCAAGATCAATGAGATGAAAGCAGCAACGTCAGAGCTGAGTGACAACTCTGTGTGGCTTCAGTACCGAATACCAACTCTTATATATAATGTGTCATGTTTTATAAATTGATTTTGTTGCTGATTTAAAGAACAAAGCCTAAAACATGACATCAAACCCTTATTTGTTGCCATCCTACATAAACAGTACACCTAATCCTGAGTTGGCTATAAATATTCCTAGCTGTTGTACTTACATCATGACTGAAGCGCATGTACCCATCTGCAATGTTTTAAGTTTATCTATTGCTCAAAACTATTCTACCATCAGGGTATTATGTGGAAGCTGACGGGGAGGATATTTGATCTTATGGTTTAAAAGAACCACAGCTGAAAGCAACCATCACTAATCAGAGAAGAAGACCAGAACACAAAAAAGCTCAGGATGATGAGAAATTTTATTCCCAACAAGACAAAATAAATGAAAAACCTGGCAGGTGAACAAAATGACTCCACAATAAAAACGCAAATAATTGAACTCAGCCTGTGTGTGTGCTGTGTATGTTCATAATACAGGCATTTATGCTGAGCTTTGAAAATACTGAGGTTTAACTGGTAATGATGCAACAATTGAAAGCACTGCAGATATTTTGCAGAGAAATAGAAACTCAATTTAAAAAGTTCAAACAAATTTTCTTTTACAGGTTGTTAAAAAAAAAAAGCAAACCAGTGCATTAATGTGGTTTTTAAAGTGAGGACTGCTTTTACTCAGATCCTTCAGCCAAGTCGTCCTTGAATAACTGTTTGGAAAAAATAAAGACGTAGTGATATCATCAATTTCACAATATCTCAATAACAGAAGTGTCACAACACCATCATGACCTGTGACCGTACCAAACGTTTGGTCTTCCAGCCAAAAACTGATGTTTTTTCAGAGCAGAGAGAAGTGAGACCTGCGGGGATCGTTGTCCCTGTGCACACCCATCATCCTCTGCAAAGGGAGGCTGACGGTGTCAGTGGTTAGTAAGTGAATGTGAAAAGATGAAAGAGAACGCGTAATGTTGTCACTTACCCACGACACCATGAGGACACCATCGCCATGTCATGGTCTGTGTGCAGGCAGGAAACCCAAACCCAGGAGACCCAAACGCAGACTCAAACTTCAACTCAAAATGGCAGCTTTATTGCTGGATACTAGGAGAAACTTAAAGATACAAAAACTAAACTAGGCAGGCAGAACACACAGACAGGTGTGAGGGAGATCACAACACTGACAAGGAGAAACACGGGGCTTAAACACACCGAGGCACAACGAGGGAGATGAAACACAGAAGGAGAGCACAGCTGGGAGAAATTAGGCCGGACGAGACCAGGGAACCAAAACTAGAAACACTGACATGAGACACAGACCTTCAAAGTAAAACAGGAAACAGATCGACTGAACTCTAGTTGAACAGAACAAAGAGTAACGTGGGACAGAAAGGCACATCATGGAGCACAGGGAAACCATTCGACAAGACCTAAGAACTAAAAACCTTAACAGCCACAACCACAACGTAGCCTGATAAAAATAACAATAATCAAAACAGCACAAAGTACACAGAACATAAACCATAATATCAAATAATACCAAAACACAAGAACTCAAAATGCTGGGTCACAAAGACCCAGAACCTTGACAGCCCAAGTAAAGACAGCGACCAGAAAACTGGTCCGGTTTCAGTCACTCGTTGTTTGGGTCCACCTGCAACAAGTGCACCGTTTCATTTTTAAAGGCTGCTGCTGTTTCAAACTGACTTTAGTTAGTTATTTAAATTATGCATTAATTAAGAGTTTTATGGGAATAAGTCCAGTCAGTCTGCCAATTGGTGGAATGGCTTGACTGAATCCTTCAAACTGAAGTTAAATCTTTTTTTATTTTTGTGTTTTTAATTAGATGCCTCTTAAAGAGACTAACCTCTGCATGTGTTTGGACATCCAGGACGTGTAGCTGTGATCTCAGTACACTCAGTACACAGATGTGATGATTCACAGTCATTAAAAATGTAGGCATACATGCTTTGATATTTTTTATTGCGTAGCTCACTTCGGTGGATGCAGTAACTACAATATAGTATTATTAGTAACACTCAAACCCTCCTTTCACACATGAGCACCATCGGCTCCTCCAGATGAGCCGGCTTTGACGAACCAGTAAAAATGTCCCACTTTGTCCATGCAGACACAGGAAGTTCCAGTCTGGAGTTTTAATTGCTGGTTTGAGGACAGATTATTAAATCCATCTTTCACTGTGGAAATACATACTGCAAAGACATCTGCCTGCAGGAGAGGCGAGACATCTGTGTGCACAAGGTGCCGCCTAGATGGAGGAAAGCATTCTGCAAATAAAATGACTGGAATCCTTGAAAAGACAACGAGCTGATTTTCTTTAAGAGAAACTCAACTGGCAGTAAAAAAAAAACAAAAAAAAAACAAAACCCAGAAACAAAAAAAATAAAAAAAAAAAAATAAACATAAAATT
>VUQR01035160.1:8606-20435 GCA_015108515.1 Hemichromis elongatus | reverse complement strand
CCCTACCCTCACCTATGGTCATGAGCTGTGGGTAGTGACCGAAAGAACGAGATCGCGAATACAAGCGGCTGAAATGGGCTTCCTCCGAAGGGTGGCTGGCCTCTCCCTTAGAGATAGGGTGAGAAGTTCGGCCATTCGGGAGGGGCTCAGAGTAGAACCGCTGCTCCTCCACATCGAAAGGAGCCAGTTGAGGTGGTTCGGGCATCTGACCAGGATGCCCCCTGGGCGCCTCCTGGGTGAGGTTTTCCGAGCTTGTCCCACTGGGAGGAGACCCCGGGGCAGACCCAGGACACGCTGGAGAGATTATATCTCTCGGCTGGCCTGGGAACGCCTTGGAGTTCCCTCTGATAAGCTGGAGGAGGTGGCTGGGGAGAGGGAGGTCTGGGCTTCTCTGCTTAGGCTGCTGCCCCCGCGACCCGGCCTCGGATAAGCGGAAGAAAATGGATGGATGGATGGATTTAGCTAATGTTTTTTTTTTTCAAATATAAAAAACAAACCAAAAAAAAACTAATTACAGAAGTTTAAGTTAGAAGAAAACAAAAATCTCAGCTGGAAAAGATATGCATGAGATGTGACACTGATTACATCTCATAACAGTGTCAAAATACCAAAATGCATCCATGGATACTATCCATCCGTTTTTTTTCCATTTGTCTAAGTCAGGGTCAGCCATTATACACTACACACATCTATACAGTGTGCATTACTCTGCTGACATTAACATAATTGTTGCTCAATAACCCAGTCTAAGACATATGACATCACTGTAGCTAATACTGAAATTAAAGGGAAGAAGTAGAAGGAGTAGCTGAGACTGATCAGTTAATAATTGATTTCCCCTTTGACAGCAGTTGTGCTGATGCTTTGGCTATACTTAGATATTATATAATATTGACCATGTAAAAAGTATAAATGATGAATGTAGTATAAATAATTGTAAAGGCTTTACCATGAATTCAGAAAACTCATAGCATTTAAGGCCTATATTTAAGCATATTAAGATTCTCTAAATCTGAAATGCACTCTTATTCTTCACCTAAATAGGTCTTCAACTGCAAACTGCCAAAATCATTCACGCTTGATCTATTTTTACATCTTGAGTTGCTAGTTACCCCTCTTTTTCTCCTAGATAAATTTCAGACTTATATATTAAATACACAGTCAGATTCTAGCACTTTATCATCCCTTAAGGAAATTTAGGTCTGCTAAATGATAAATGAGTGGACTATGTAGTTAAATGAAATGTAAGTGTTAAAGTCTTGAGTCTTTTCTCAAATCCAACTGAGGCTCATTTAATGGGGCTGTGTTTTTGCACTGATAAATATACATTCTCACACACGTATATTTACAGTACATTAAAATGGAGCCTTTGATTCTTATAAACCTGTTGTTGTGTTGAATTTAAGTATTTTAACTCAGATGATGATGGCTTTTCTGATTCATTATAAATGTTCTTAATCACCAGTAATTTTTTTTCCACATTGGGTGATAGAAGTTAATGTCAACAGCTGTTAAAGAAATCCATATAATGTTTTTCTGCAAATGGAATATTTATAGAATACAATTCAAGGTGATTTGTAGTGCATTGCAGTTATGGCAGTTATGGTACAGTCACTGTCATTTACCAAAATCCATTGTTTCTTAATGTAATAAAAAAAAATTTAATTAGCTGTATGCAATCAAACATTAACGTCCTTGTACATGCAATGTAATTTTGCTTATGGGCTGGTATCTTTATTAATATTAAAGATTTTTTTCAGTATCTTTAATATAGTATGAGTACATTTGATTATATTCTTCTTATTTCATCACTGCTGTACTATTCATCCATTAATGTTATAAGCCTTAGGATTGCCACAATGCAAGATAGGATATAATAGTTATAAAGTTAGGATTATAACAATATAAAGTTATGCATTCATTTCAGCTATTAATCAAAATGTTGTCCTACATAACAGGACAAGTTCAGTCAACAAATAAAGGTTTGCTCTGCTGTGTTGCTGTACTCAACTGTCTGCCTTGGTTCTGCAATTAGGTATCCATGGGCACCTCACCATTTTGCATTTTCTATACTCCTTTACTGCTTTTCTCTAAATTATTGAAACTGTAACAACCTTCCTGACAACCATGTAGAATTATTCATGGACTGCAGTACAATCAATGGGATCAATTGATGCAGTTTTTGCACTTCTCTCCAATGCGCAGTCATAGTATGCACGTATTCACATGTTTGGTGACCTTGAAAAGGGGCAAAGATGTAAAAGAATGTAAGTAAACGAACCCCCTGGTTTTAATCATATCACCTTGAGCAACTGTGCATCCCCAGAAAATCAATTTCAAGAACAGAAAAGGTACAACAGGTCCATGCCCTTTGTGTGTTACCTGCTGAGTAACTATTAGGACAGTATAGCCTCCTGAGGCTGACTCCAGTAGGGAGGTGACTGGGTCATTAGTGATTCCACAGTGAGAGTGTGGGTGCACTGTGGAAAAGTTCAAAAGCATCCTTGGTGTGTTCCCAAGGGTTGAGGATGGAGGTCTTGAGGGGGATTCTCCACACAGTTCAGCATGTCTAATCTCAGCAGGTAGAACCTTGTATAAACACGTGTCTGTCTGCAGGGGGACACAGTCAGGGAGGATGGAAAAGAGCAAATGCAAACCTTCATTATGTAAAGAGTGGTGTATATTGATGAAGACAGAAACAACAGAGGCAAACAGCCGTCCCACAATCCCTGGATGACACCGACCACCCAGCTTGTCTTATTGTCATGCATGCCCTCCTCTGAGTAGTCATGGGTCACTGAGTCATGGACAGTGGTAAAAGGCAACATAATCAATCAAAGCAGGCAGCCTGACATTCAACATAGCAGAACATTTCAAAGGGGAAATCACAGCTACTGCAGTTTTCTTCAATTTGCTTCTGGCGTGCACAAGTGGACAGTAAACATACTGGTCAGTTTCTTTCAATATTCAGCCGATTGCCTGCATTTAATGTTTCCTTTTCCTTTGTCAAGAGGATTGTGATTAGTGTTGATTTCTTATCATGTCAGACAATAAGTACCAGTTTCCGTAAAGATAATAAATACACAATAGAACAGCTAGTTTTTTGTTTGTTTGTTTTTTTGATAAATGAAAAAGGTAAGAAGTGGTACATTTAACATTACAAATAAGTAATATCTTGGACCAGCATTTTTTGGTTAGATGCTCATATCCACTCTCAGCAAAACAATTTTTGTTTTACCCTTGATAAAGTGTTGCTGTTAAGTTACACAGTACTTTTACTGTATTAGAAGGTCGGAAAAAAAATACATGGCTTGACAACCAACTTTCTAGAAGACAAGTTAAAGAAAAAAAAACTGCCAAGTTATAAGTAATAAAAGCATGTGTTTCAACCTACATCGTCTGAACTGCTCGGGGGACGCACACATCTTCTGTCTGGGAAACAGCTGTGTCGTGTTACTCTTAATCGTGTGGGTAATTAGCAAGGTTGAAAATATATTACATATATATAGATTTGAGATAAAGACATTAGATTCCAGCGGTATTTAATTTTTAAACCTGACTGACTTTACAGGAAGGGGGGGGGCACACACACACACACCTAATTTAATGGTCAGATTGAGAAACTACCCAGAACATGGTGCAGTAACTGCTCTCTGATACTGAGGATGGGCAAAAGAATAACCAAAACCTATATTCACCCTCTTCACATCCCTGAAATTGCTAGACTCAAACCAATTTAACAGATAAAAAAAAGAGCATGAAATGGGAACAGGGTTGGAAGTAAAAAATATTAAATGTTCTGAATGTATTACATCCCTGAAGAAATTCATAGACAAGACTTGACAAGACTGGGTTGTGTGCATAACTGCCATTTGGTTGTATGAATAGCTGTCATAAGTTAATTTACAGCTGTTCCATCAAAATGACCTTTTTACACCTACTTGTCCCAACATACCTTCATTGATAGCAGAGGACACAAGCTGAATACCAACTGCATCTAGTTTAATTAGTGACAACCATTCAAAGAAGCCTTCAAGAAAATGTTAAGCTCTACATCTATAGCTATGGGGTTACTGTAAAAATGAGATTACATTTAATGCTTTCCTCAGCTTGCATGCTTATAGCTGAAAAAATATCATTTGAATGCTAATATAACAGATGTTTCTACTAAAGCTCTAAAAATTAGGTAAACATCTAAAGAAGTTCAGCTTGTTTGTTCGTGTGTTTGTTTTTGTAAACCTGGGGCTTCCCTTGCTCTGTCCTCTGCTCGACTGACAGCTGTTCAACCCAGCAGGCCCCTGAGGCAGAACACGAAGCTCCATCTGATGTCAGTTTGTCTGGTGTCAGCAGGCCAAGACACTTTGTTTTTCCATCAGCATCCTCACCTCTGGGGCGAGAGCATCTTTGGTGGTAGACTATTTCACCGTCAGTAATGAGACATACTGCATGGTGGGAGTCATCCACGACAAGTTAAGCAAGTCCACACATAGTCACATAAGTTTTCACCTTTCCAACCGGAGGAGAAAACTCTCTATATTTCTGGTGCTGAGAAATTGGCATTGACTGCTGGGATTAATGAATCGCTCTTACTGAAAGTGTAGGTGTACTTGTCAGTGACACTGTCCAGGCAGTAAGTGTTCCTGTCAAGTGGAACACAATTCTGTCACATACCTCAGCCTTTAATTATAGTCCAAGCTCTCGTCATCTTGGGCGTTTATTAAAATAGAGCAGGGTAGGCTAAAATGGAAGTCTATTGAGTTGACTGTGACAAAAAAAAAGTGTGATAAGTCAAGGTGATTTCATTTTATAATCAGTGATGCTGGGTTTCTTGATTTTCCCTTGACAGGGTGTTCTGCTTTCTTACAGAATCTACTCACCAGTATTGTGCACTGATGAGGTTAGGCTTGTCTTTTAACATAGAGAGTTGAGGCTTTATTTTATGGGATAGCTTGGATCCATAAATCTCCTCCTATTCTAAGGTTTTCAAACTGCAAGCCTTAGTGTCATCTAATGTGATTCGTGCATGGACCCATCAGCTTCCAGTAATAGCAGGATTTCCTGACGAGACAAATTCATGGAGCTATGAAGGGCTCGCAGGAACCTGAATATTTGAATAACTGATAATCATATTATGAATTAAAGAGAAGGTGCATTGCAAGGCCAGCTATCTGGACTGTGTTGTTGTTGCATCAAAAGATAATTTATTTAATATAAAATTGTAGTGTTGAGCTATTCTGTTCACCGATACAAAAAACAGAATTAATGAGCTAAAATTTAATCTTCAGAAGATTTAAATTAAGTGGAAAAAATACTACTAATGTAATGACTTTGTATTTCAATGTAATTCTATTAGACAAAAATCTGGGCAGGGCCGCATGTGAAGTAGCCTACTCCGGCTCAACCGGGCAAGCCACAAGATATAATTTCTCCAACATGTCCTGTGTCTGACCTTTGGGCCTCCTCCCATCGGGATGTGCTCAAACTACTCCCAGAGGAAGCACCCATACTTATCAGACGACTAAACAATCTCAACTGGCTTCTTTCAATCTGAAAGACTAGCGGCTGTGCTTGGAGCACCTTGCGTATAACTGAACTCCTTATGCTATCTTTAAGGGAGAGGTCAGGCAACCTTTGAGAAAAACAGTAGCATGACTGCTAACATCCCTTACAGATCATAATCAGTCGGACCATTAGAGGTGATTCAAGGGTAAAAATGTAGAGTGCAAAATATTAAATTGACACTTATTACAAAAATCTGATCTATAATGTTAATATTTTAATGTGTTGTAATGTCAGACAAAAATAACATGAGTAAAATTTAAAAAAAACTATTTTTAAATGATTTAATTTCTTCTGAACTGTTTTGATTCAGCCAGACTGGTCTGTTTAACACTAGAACCAATTTTACAAATCCCATAACTCTTTTTTTGTAGCCATTGAGACTTGGTTTGTTTCATTGTCTTGGTCCTTAAGCCAAGTACTCTTGAACTTCACACCATTAGGACCAGACAGAATCTTCTGGGAAAAGCAGAATTCATGCTTCCCTCAAAACTGCAAGTGGTCCAGTTCCTGGAGCAGAACAAGCATGTCCAGACAATCATGCTACCTCCAAAATGTTTGACTGTTGGTATGATGTTCTTTATATTAAATGCTGTTCTAGTTTTACACCAATTATAGCACAACTCATCGCTTTTATAAAGTTCAACTTTGGTTTTGTCTGTCCATAGAATATTTTCCCAAAAGTCATGGAAATCATGATTTTTTCATTTATTTTTGGCAAATGTGTTTCGCCATCAAGTTTGCCCAGTGGGTACCATTTGTGTCCGGTCTTTATTTTATTGTTGAACTTTAACACAGTCCTTTAGATGTCATTCTGGGCTCTTTTGTGGCCATCTGGATAAGTCGTTAAAGCACTATTGAAGTAATTTTGTTTGGCCACTCCTGAAAGGGTTCACCACTTTTCCAAGTTTTCTCCATTTGTGGATAACGGCTCTCACTGTGCTATGTTGGCTGTGTGGCAGACAGGGCAGAACCGAATTGCAGGACTGCGAGACAAAGGGGTAAACTCAAGGAGGCAGCATTTATTGCTGTACCTTATAAACAAAAAAATATAAAACTCAAACAAGGCAGAAACTAGTAACTGAGTTACCAGGAAACTATGAGGAGAAACAGAACTCACTAACACTAAAACACACAACACGCAAGGGATTGTGAAAAAAAAACAGAGCGAAACAAAGACTTATATATACATATAAAAACAATTCCCCTGTCGCCCCTGCAGGCGGTCTATCTTTCACGCTCCCAGGCCTCTGGTAGAGGCTTTTTTATTATCAAGCAGTTGAAGGGTTGCACAGCTGTGGGCTTCTCTATGTCAGGCAGTACAATTCATAGTTCAAAGCATATATTATGAACATGAAAACAGGAAATATTTGTGATTGGCTGTTAATGGGGAGATGCCATGCATACTGTGGTGGACTAAACATCGTGTGCACCACAAGCACAATTAGGCTTCATATACATGTTTTTTTTGTTTGTTTGTCTTTTAATTTTGTTTAATTTTTTTTACATTAATTGTTGAGCCCTTAGCATTGCATAAGTAAATAAATAAAAGGTATTGAAAATCCAGTCATAATCACTTTAAACCGACTTGATGAACTAATGTTTACTGAGAGTCAGTAAATAAAAACACTCAAACTGTAGTTTAAAAAGGTGTTACTTATTCTAACACAAGCTACCATTTTCTCAACTTCATTCAAGACATGTCACTAATTAAAGAATAAAGAGGAACCTAAAATGAATGAAATGAAACAAATGCTTATGCAGTTTGAACTGTAAAGATTGTCATTCAATTTAGTTCCTGGTAAGGTCCTCCCAGCTTGATTTTCTCAGCTTTATTCTGGTTTCCCGATAACCAGGTTCACAGGCATGTGCCTGGAGCAAGGATAATGTCATTTTTGATTTGAAATCTTGACACAAATCCATCGTCATTTTTGAAGTTGTAGAACCTTTTATAGCTTTTCTTTTCAGGGCTGCAGGTGTTCAGTCATGATACAACCTCAGGGTTATGAAAAAATAGAAAAGTGATTTTTTATCTTCTGGTATGCTTCAGTTATTACAGTAAATACATATTCATTTTATTGTTGTGACATTTCAAGGTTCACACTTTATTTACCAGAATGTTTCAAAATATCTTTAGGAAAACTAAATATTAAAAATATTTAAATTAAAAGCTGATGTCAATTAATTTTACTGAAGTGGGATGTATATTTTGCAGAGTAGAATTCATGTGAATGAACTCTTAAAGGGCTAATGAGTAATAATCTGTATGAGATATTATTGTGGAAGAGTGGCAAACTCATTAAAATTATGTTTTGAAACAGGCAGATAACAGTCACACACTTTACAAGGGCTGCTGACAAAATGAATTTCTTGTTTAGTCAATTACAATGTAGCAGGTAGTGTTAGTGATATATTTTTAATGGATTTGTGTTATACTAAAAAAAGTCATTACCAAGAGGATCACAGAATGTAGCCAGTACTGTGAGGATGCTTTCTACCTAATGTCTTCAGCACAGCTACTAAAGTCCACCCAACAACTCAGCTCAGCCTCTATCTTCCAGGTCTGATGGCTCCTCCATGGTCATTTATCAGTCAGAAAGTGTTACAAGGGAAATACAAGGGCAGCTCAAGGAAGGGACAACCCTGAGTAGAGGCAGCTGTATTTTTATCAGCTGTCTGCCAAACTTTGAAAACAAGAAACTTGGAAAGTTAAAAAAAAGAGTCAAGGGCAATACAACGTACTGTAATGTATGTGTCACTAAAGTAATTTTCAATTTAATTTCATCTGTATAGTAAGAAATCATCACAACAGTTGCTTCAAGGGGCTTGAAATTGTAAACTAAAGCCCTACAATAATAGAGAGAACATTTTTAATCCTAATCTTAAAGGCAGAGGTCTATGTCTCCACAATCTAAACTGGGAACTGGTTCCACAGAACAGGGGCCTGAAAGCTGAGGGCTAGTGATGTGCGGATCGATACTAAAATATTGATTCCTCCGATACCAATTATTTATCTTCTAGAATCGATTCTCAATTAAAATATCAATATTTTAGTAAATTGGGGTAAATTTGTAGTTTATCATTAACAGGAACACAGTAAAAAGAAACTATAGAATTCGGATTGTCTACATTGGAAGGAACTACTTCCTCTTCTGCCTTTCATAGTCATGTGTGAAATACGGCTGTATAAAAGTGTTGCAGCCCCTTGGCATCCGCACTCTCAACAATGAGAGTACACAGAGTCATATGTGGACATAGTTTACCTTCACAAACAGCCAAGATGCAGTTTGCGATACATGTGGCAAGACATTGAGGTGTTGTGGCAACAGCACTAACCTCGTCAAACACCTCAGAGTAAATCATATTACAGAATATGATGAGCTTATGTTGAGGCGAACTGAAGAGGAGGAGAGGAGGGGGACAGGTGCTGCTAGGGCGAGACGGACGTCTCTCATGGAGTCCTTTTGTGCTGCAGGCAGGATACGTGTTCAAATGGCACAAACTTCAGGTTTTTTATTTCTATATGATTATTCTGCATTATTAAGCAATAAAAACCATTAGTCTGATTTCCTGTAATCATTATGAAGCTATAATTTGAAATACAATCAAACTTTAAGTTTTTGTACAAAGTATCGGTATCGGATCAGAATCGCTGATACCACCATGAATTTTACTTGGTATCGCAAAGGAAATCAGTGGTATCGCACATCACTACTGAGGGCCTCTTATTCTAGTTTTCAGACGCTAGGGTTCACAAATAAGCCAATAGTCTGCAAAGTGCTCTGTTGTCGGCATATAGTGCTATGAGTTGTTTAACATAATATGGAACATGACTATTTAAAATCTTGTATATGAGGAGAAACCCCAACATTACATGTAATCTATTACACATATTATACAGAGCACTGGTCCTAAAAGTAATGCTGTATGTCACTTAATTACTCCCAGAAGAAAGTAATTTATTACACTACTTGTTACATTAATATCACATTTCTGAAGGGCATTGTTTCATATGTTTGTGTAGGTTCTTAGTCATCCATATCATGGTTATGTAAGGAGTTTAGAAAGAAAGCAAATGGGCTTCTTTTAAGTTTCTTCAAGACATTGCACCTCTCATCAAAGAACCTTCTTCAGTTCTAAAACCAAAAGGTGGATAGTCCTAGATATTTATAGTAATCGCTAGTGGGAGTTGTTCCTTAAGAGAGTTGCTGACCCCACTATTGATTATGTGCCTCACCACATGAGCCAAGGTGTGAAAAAAAAGCTGGGTCGTTATCAGCAGGGGTTTCAGGTGAAGCCGTTATCAAACTTTGCCTCACAATCAAGTGACCATCGTCTCATAGTTACCATTTAATAATATGAAAAAATCTCTATCCTGATGTGGACATACAAATGAGCTTTCTCCTAGTATTTAGGTATGAACACAAAGCCAACAACACAACGCAAAGATCAAAACCAGCACAAAGCGATCGCCACAGTGATTCTACTTTAGAAACATAACCAGGTAGAAATGGAGACTGCAGCCTGACTGCTCATCACTGCTTTGTTACACATTGAAGTTTAGACTGTGGGTCCTGGGCTGGGGTCGACATTCACTCAGCTTTATCGTCACTCTGGGTTTTGGCTAGCTTAGTGTTAGCATGCTGGCTGTGCAAAGGTTTGCAAAGAATCAAAGATGTGTTAGCAACATTACGCGGTTATTTCTGTCCTAGACCCATCATGCTCTTGTCCTTTTGTGCAACAAAATAAAATGCATGACCATATCCACCGATGTAGACCACATCTTGTTTTAAGTAAGTTTATATATTCTAATGTAAGCACCCATCCATTAAAAACTTATGCATGGGCTCATTGGGTGCAGCACGGATAAGATCTTGGAGAAGCTTACGGCTGCCGTGAATACTCAGAATAAGACCTCTGAGTGCAAATTGGATCACATCTTGGAGAAGCGCACTGCGGTCGTGAGTTCTCAGAAATCGACTCTTTGAGCACAAGAATGACAACATCACGGAGCGTAAGTTTGATAACATCATGGAGAAGCTCACGGCTCTCCAACGGGAGATTGAGAGACCAGTGTCGGACTGTTAGAACAGCTTTGAAATTCAGATGAGTTGTTCGCACTAAAGTAAAAACCACCACGCGGATACCCCTTTGGCGCCAGCTGCGATCTCTAGGCTGGAGCTGAACAACAACACCCTGATAATGGACTGTGTTTAGACTGTTCTTCCCATTCTATGCAAGGCCACCTGGGTTGGCTGGAAGACTGTTTACTTAGCCTGGCAGGGCGAAGGACACTGTCTCAGCTGAACTCTGGACACATACACGCACACAGACATATATATACACACGCAGACATACAATCATCCCCCCTCCCCGCTCCAAACGCCTTCGACGCTTAATCCCTTCCGATGTTGACGGTGGATCAAGGAGACCAGCGCATAGGCTGCAGGCCCGGATGTGCTGTCTACATTGGCTGTCTCTTACCCTTTACCCACCCCTGTTGCTTGTCATGTGTTTCTTTGGTGTTTTAAGAGTTTTTTTCATGTGCTATGTGCAGAGGTGTTCTCAAACTGATCTCCCTATTGGAGCTCATTCTGGGGGGAGTTATTTTTTTTTCTCCTTATCTTTCCTCACGTGGTGCATTTTCCATTGTTATACCTCTCTGACCTGTCTTCCCCATGTGATGTTTTTGTGTAATGTATGTATGGTCAGAGGGTAAGATGGCGCCACCATTGCATGCAATAGGTCGACAGCCTTAACATGAAATTCCCCCTTGTGGGACTAATAAAGGTATATCATCATCATCATCATTAGCATCCTAACAGCCATATTTTTTTAAAAGATGACCATTGGCTTTCAACTGTTGTTATTTTGGCTGTTACTGTCTCCTTGGCGACTCATTCTATCTCATCTAGAAGTTTAGAGTCTTTTGAGGCTACGTCCACACTAGTCTGGATCTTTTGGAAAACGGAGCTTTCGTGGAAAAACGATCCCCGTCCACACTATCGTTTTGAGTCGTTTTTCACACCTTTGCGCGTCCAGTACCGCGCATGCGTGAAATGTTAGACGAGCCGGCCTGCCTGTTGTTTATTTACTTTCCGGCTCTTTAAAACGAGCGGCGAAATGGCGAGACAAAGCACCGAATGTGTCAAATGGAATGATAATGAGGTGGAGCTGTTGCTCCGAGTCACAAATGAGTACATATTATTCTTCAACACGGCCACTAAAAACTTATGGACTGAAACTAAACTGAAACTGAGCAAACAAAAC
>VUQR01035158.1:2997-18122 GCA_015108515.1 Hemichromis elongatus | reverse complement strand
TCAATATGTCTTTTTAGCTAGATAAAGTCCATTTTATTGAAATAACTTTTACAGGAATGTGTTCTAAATAAAAAGAGGTCTTAATAATTTGCCTGGTTAAAAAAGAAGAAATTGACTTGCTTCACTACCTTGTAGCTACTATTTGCTACTATTCATTTTATATTTTACTTGATTTTATATTGTTTGCTCTGTCGTACCGCCCCATGCACTTCTTTTCTCCTTCTCTTCACTCTCAGATGAGCACATGTCCCTTGGTTCTGCCTGAGATCTTTTGCTCTTAAAAGGGAGTTTTTCCTTCTCACTGTCACCTAGTGTTTGCACATAGCAAATTGTGTTATTGTAGGATTTTTGGGGGGTTTCTTTTGATCTTTTCTCTTCACTTTTCAATATAAAAGCATCTCAAGGCAATTGCTCATGGGATTTGGTCCCAATTAAATGAACTTTAATAGAATATTGTCATTACATGGTTATAGACTGGCCATTTTTCAAATTTGTTGATATCTCTTCAATGCCATAGACAAATGTTTCAGAATTAGGGTCAGTTTTTTTTGTTTTTTTTTGTTTTTTTGCATTTTGATTTTCATTCTGTTAATTAACTTTAGGTAATTTTCCTTGTTTGATTTGAGATTTTAAACTGATCTAATTTTTTGAATACACTCTAAATTAATGTTTAAAAAGAAGTGTTTAGTAATGTTTCTTTTAATACTTGTTTTATTTTCGTTAATATTACTATTATTGTGTGCGCCTTTGTTTGCCTATTGCTTTGTATATATTTCACTAGTTTCTATATAGGCCCACTTCGCGTATATTTCTCCTTTTTGTTATTTATTCCTGCTGTCTTACTATTTATATTTTTATTCATCCACAGTTGGTGTGGAGCAACCACAATTTTGTTGTATATGTGCAATAACAATACTATTCAATTATATTATGTTATAATATTTTTTCTATTATTATTATTTTATTTTTAATAAAGGTAACCTATTCGATAGAGGACTTTTAATTTTAAAACATTCTGTTTTTACAGATATGCTTTGTATATAGCACTAAAGTCCTGAGTCTAGTAAGACTCTTATCGTGGGTCTCCCGGGAATGACTGCGAGTCAATTAAACGTCCTCTGAAGTGACAGAAGTGCGAGTGTGTGTGTGCGAGTGTGTGTGTGTGTGTGTGTGTGTGTGTGTGTTGGCGGATTCCCATCACAACCAAGATGGCGGCGGAGCGGACAGCCGGCTCGGCACAGTGAGTGACAGGAGAAGCAGGCTCACTCGGTTGGACAGCTAACGGTTAGACTTTGAGGGGGGAGAAAAATACAATAACAACACCGTTCATCTTACCTTCTGTAATGCAACAGCGTCGGTAGATGCCAGACACCGTCCGAAGTTGTGTGCGAGGACTAATCTGACGTTCACAAGAGGGGTAAGTGCGAAATGATGAACCGTTACCCTGACTGGCTGCTTGGCTGGTTGAGGGATTTACCGAACAGCTGCTGGCTGCTAAGTTAGTGCTCGAACAAGCTGGAAATCCCGTATGCTAGCTCTGTCACCTAAATCGTGTGTGTGTTTGTTCACATTTGCTTCTGTTTTATTTGTCAATAATGACAATTCACTCTCGCAGCTTTTGAACCAATACGACTCTCATGCTTTCCCCGCTTCTCGACAGCTAGGTATGTGCCACAGGTTGTTTGCACTCATCGCTAAAATTTGGGAACATTTTAGTCACCGTGAACGAAACACCAGCCAGCCAAAGCACATCAAGCCTCAAACGATCCGCCGAAATGTCTGATTTACCCCACGAGCGTGCGCTTCGGAGCTAAAAATAACCCAAAACACTCTCCTTTTGCACCCCGTTGCCCGGGGATATTTTAGGTTGTTCAGGTTTGTATGAGGGGTAAAAACACCTCTCATTTAGCCAGCATGTCTTTCCTGTTTTATATGAAGGACTTGCAGCCTGGACTGGAAGGTATGTCAGTGGTTTTCACTAAGCTGTGTGGTGGTGAGAGAGTGCATGACTGGTGAAGGGTGATGAGAGTGTGCTAATGCGGGTTTGCTTTGAAAACGTGCAAGTTTGATGGGACGTGTTTGTTGTTAATGTGCAAATGCTTGCACGGATTTCTATCAGAGAAATGCTGTCAGAGAGTGGTGCTGGTGTAGTCTGTCAGACATCAGACAGGAGCAGTGGTGACAGCCCCCCCCAAAAAAAAGAATAAAATTGAAAAAAATCCCTCTTGCATCCTTTCATAGTGTTTTTTCATAGAATTAGATGGAGAATTCTGATCAAATTACACGTGTGACAGAAACACAGCTAAGCCTGTCATTTGAAAACCTCTGCTCCACATAGCAGAAAGTTAACCTGCACTGTAAACCCACATATGGTCACTCTGATATGTGACAATTCTCACATGTGTTGTGTTGTTGTGCATCCAGAATTTTTATATGTCGCTTTATTATTTTGCAGTATGTGCACAGAGGGCAGAAAGGTACCCTTTTGGAATGCCAGGGAGGAAATTAAGTCGTATTTTAAATGAAGGTGCTGTCGCCTGACACAGAAGAGACGAACAGCATGCACCAGTTGGAGCGAGCTGCAGGTTTCACAGCCAGTAAAACATCAAAAAGGAGCAGACAGCTAGACGGTGTCCTGACTTTGGAGCTAAAGCCCACTGTCTGTATATAACTCACACACAGTGCTCTCCCTCGTGGCAGTGATGGTTGTAATACCCGAGGCACAGGGTTCATATTATTCCCATCTTGTGTAATTCAGTGAAAACAAACTAAGTGAGGAAACAATTTGACTTGACAGAGTTGTCAGTGACAGAGTGTAGCTCTGAATGCCTGAACTGGAGAATCTGGTTTTGACTTTTTGGCAGAGTGCAAGTCTGACAGTGTAGCCTGTTGCAAATTGATTTTTTTTTTTTTACATTTCCAATAAGTTCTGTCACAATCTACGTGAGTTTCTGAAGAGACACTGTTGGCACTCTCACAGAGAAGCCTTTCTGGGGTTCACAAACTGGATGGAGAAATCCTGTTGATCACTCTGCTGGGTTTATTTTGTGATGAAAACACAGTGAATATTGGAGGCTTTTTTAAGGATGTGCTACAGTAAAGCTAATGAATAAACAGAATGTTGTTGCCCAAAGTGTGTTTCTTCAAGTGCCTGGGACAGCACCTTTTTGCTAACGTTAATGCTAAAGTAGAAGCGCTACTAATGAGCCTAAAAATTTTCCTATAATTATATTCAGCTTTGAGATGTTTGTTGCAGCTGTGGCTTATACAGTTGGATAGAGTGAAAACAAGGAAAGCAAGGCTGGCAGACAGAATAGAGAGATAGAGAGAAAGATGCTGAAAATAAATAAAAATCTTTTGAAATTGTCCTCTCCATCTCTGTGTTGATTTCTGCACGATTTTGAATTGATGCATGATGGTGGGTCTAAGAAGAAACTCTGTCAAGTTCACGCATGATCAGGAAAGATTTTACTAACGCTACCTGACCCATGTGAACACAGTGCAAGTTTTTACACGTGGACAATACTTTTTCTTTTCTTTTTTTTTTAAAAAAAGGTTGTATGCTATAGTTTCCCTAAAAATATCAACATTGAATAAACACTTATCACACTAGATCAATAAAGACAATAATGCCAAAAAAAAGGAATAATGAAACCACCACCTATGAGCAAGTACTTGGTTACAGTGGAAAGGAAAAACTTCCTTTTAACAGGAAGAAACCACTAGCTGAACCAGGCTGATTGAGGGGCAGTCTTGTGTGGCCACTGGTTGGGCTTTAGGGAAGGGAGAGAGGATGAAGTGCACAATGTGGAAGAAAGCCAGAGATCAATAATTACTTGTGCAAAGTGATGTATAAATACACGGAGAGAAAAAAATTTGAGTGAATAAGAAATGCCCAGTGCGTCATAGGAAGCCCCCTGCAGCGTAGGCCTATTGCAGCATAATTAAGGAAGGATCCACCCCTAATGTGTAATCTTTATCGAAAAGGTGAGTTTTAAGCCTAATCTAGAAGGCTGAGATGGTGTCTGCCTCCCAAATCTAAACTGAGAGCTGTTCCAAATTTAGGAATGTAAACATTTAACAGAGTCACATCAGTATTCTTCAGTATTGGCTGATGTTTTCCCCGTTGCCACTGACCTATCTGTAATTTTGTCACGCTGGAAAAAAAGTCTTACAAATAACATATCTCATGATTTATTAGTCATAAGTTATCAGCCAATGAGGATACCCTGCAAATTCCACCGTTTGAAACACCACTCGTCTTAATATGTCACAGAGTGTGCCCCAAAATGTAAGACTGAGCCCATAAACTCATGTGGTCAGAAGGTGTTTACTTTTTATATAAGACTGCAAGTCTTTTTGTTGTCATTGGTATCATCCGTGGGTGCAGATTAAACACATTTCTTAGTTTTTCAGACCCCAAAGCTACATCCATCTTTTATACTATGGAAATATAACATTCAAATTTTAAATACCATCTTATTTCATCTTATTTCTATCAATAGTTCACTAATATTCAGGTGTTAAAATATTTTTCCCATGTTTTATACATTTTTATTTCCAGCTGGCCAAAACTGCCAGTTGGCAATTTATTTGCAGAGATGTAAGAAGGAATATTCCTTAGCTTGTCCTATTTAGGACAGTTTTTGTTTTACAATAGCCAAAAAAACATCAAGTCAGTGAATATAGTCAGGCAATGGATTATTGCCAGCCAATAGGTGGTGGATTAGATATGCTTTTAGATGATGGACTGGTTCTTATATAGCGCTTTTCTACTCTCACTGAGCACACAAGTGCTTTATACAGTTTGTGCATTCACCCAATCATACAAGCCCTTTATATAAGGTTTTTAGTGCTTTTATGACTAGAGCAGACTGGGATTGAACCACCAACCTTCTGGTGAGTAGTTCTCCATTTTAGCTCAACACAATACAAAGGAAGTAGGCGCTATCTTTTGGCTCTACTTTGCAGTTGTACTTTATGGTAAGTCTTAGGAAGGCAGACATTTTTAATGTTAGAGGATAACGTTTCCAGCTTAATGTACAGAAACCAAAAGAAGTTGCAACTAGAAAAGAAAATGCTGCTGCTATCAATGTGCACACTGAACAAGTGAGAGTAGGATTACATGTTCCCAGGGAATACCATCCACAAACACTAATTAGCTGTAAGCTCAGACTCGTTGTCTGCAGGGAAAAAAAGCAGGATGCATCCTCAGTTGGTGGGTGGCATCTGCTATTACACTAAAATTTGGGAACTGATCTCATAGTGCCCAGGAAAGTCATCTGTCAGAATACAAAAATGCATTTCACTCAGTTCAGATGCTGGTCCTTTTTCTCCACATAAAGGTTGTATGTGTAAACTGAGCTAATCACGTTTTACTATAGTGAAAGGGTATAAGAATTGATTGAAAAGCTGGAAAGGTACTCAGGCTGAAGGGGTGGGTTGTGAAGCAACAAATTGCTGCACGCGTGCTCACAAAAATACAGAAAGAAAAGTGAAGAATTATGAAAATATGAGTGGAAAGGCAAAATAAAAAGAAGCTTAAGCTTAGACAATTGCTTTTTTTGTTATAAAGGTTTTTTAGTGAGTCAGTCAGATAATAATACCAGCTAATTAAAAGATGACAGCAAACTGCTTGTTTACTTTTTAGATCTGTATTTTTTCTGCTCTGTTTTGCTTTGAATGAACTTTCTCTTTAACAGATTGAACTAAAACTATGTTGAGCATAGGCTTGCCACAGACCATGCCTGACCAATGAAGGCTGTAATTTTCTGGTTCTCACATTGTTCTGCTGCTGCTGTGTGGCCTGCCAAGTTCACAAGGGTGCAGGGTTATTCTCCCAGTGTCTTCTCAATATTCAGACCTGTGCCTGTCAAAAACAATAAAGATGTTGTCCAAGGAACTATAAAGAAAGGGCGTCTGGACTTCTTTAGGTTCTTCTCGAATCTAAAGAAGTCCAGACGCCCTTATTTGATGACCTGGATGACTGAGAACCTTCACAGACAAATAAAGATGTTGCTGCCAGAACTCCAGAACAAAACTGCCAGCCTCCAAAGTTAAGAAGCTGAAATTCAAAAAAGATGAAAACAATAAAATATAAAGGAATCCAAACAAATGCATCTGACTTGAAGGGGAAGTCAGACCCTTAAGAATGCTTCTGTGCCAAACAGGGAATTAAAAGATCAGGCGGGGAGACAAGGCAGGTCTGAAAGATCAGGTTTCCTGGAGACATGCTTTTTTATTCCCACAAGGCTCTGCATTAGCACTTCCTTGTGATAATACTGTACACAGAGCCAGGACGGTAACATCACATATAAGACTGCAGTCAGGGGAAGTGATTCCAGTATATACTTTGATATCTGTGTATCAAAATCTGATCTTGAAATTCATTAAAGTTGAGAGATTTCTTTTTCTACCCCGCAGCTATTTTTCCCCAGTTACACTCCATGCTTAAATTGCAGCCTGCAGTTGTTAGTGTGTCACCAAGATGGAGAGCAAAACCTGTAAATGAAAGATAAGGTGTGCAGGAACCTCTGCAAATGAGTTCATCTGATATCTAAGGCACTATTGCCCAAATCAGACTGAAGTGAAGCATTCGATAAGTGGAGCACTGAGTGCAGAAGTAAAGACATGAAGTCAGTTCACTATTTACTGAAATCACAATGTGGGGCAAATAAATTGATTAGAGATTGGCAGATAAAGTGGCTTGACTAAATAGCTTGATCAGATGCATAGCTATTTGCAGATATAGTAGTTAAAAAGGAAAGTTGAAAAATAAATATTCTCAACTGGGTTTAGATCTGAATGTTTTTAGGCAAAGAGGGGAATTTTTTTAAGTAAGATGTGTGTGATATTGTTTGCATACTGGCTTTTGATTAATCAGAATTAATAATTTAAATCTGGCCCTGATCATCAGAATCAGTCTACTGGTGATCCATGAATGATCAGCCATGGATTCTCCTCCCCGGAGCCCAAACAACAATATTATTGAAGCAGTCTGGTGTCATCTTAAGAAAGAATAAAAGTCAGCCCACATCCAAGATACAATTTTGAAATATTCTTCAACAAGCCTTGATAACTATTTCTGAAGACTGCTTAAAGAAAAGACAACAAAACCTGCCTAAGAGAGTTCAGGCTGTGTGGAAGAATAAAGCTGGTCATACCAAGTATTTACTTCCAGGGTTTTCTGGAATTAGGAAGATTTTTCTTACCATTATTCTATACAGTCTACGTGGAGACATGTTGCGACACTTCCCAGCACATTTCTACAATACATTTCTAAAATACATGTCGAAATGTACATGTACAATACTAGGGAAAAATGCTTTCTCAGATATTTAGCCATCCTTAGTTTGAACTGCTATTTAGTCTGTCTTAGTCTGTTTTTGCCTAATAACTTTCCCCCCTTGTCTATAATCACATATTGAGGTTAATATTATCAGCTGCCAGCAGGTAAAGTCTGTCACTGCTGTGTCTCATGCTGCTGCATCCCCCATCCATCATGGCTTGTGTTTAATCATCCATAACCAACACATCACTCATATCAGAAGGAGAGAGAGGTTGCCTTAAACTTTAGCTGCATTTTAAAAACATCCTTTGAAATTTAGGTCAAGACTTTGCACAAAGTTTTTCCAGGTACTTGATATGCTCCCCAATGGTTTTATACTGAGGCACCTTACAGTGCCGTTAGCATATTCATGCTTGGTATAGGTTAGCCACAGCAGGGCCTAGATTGCTAACCTTGTCACAGTTAAGTCCACATTCTGCACCTTGGACTGTCGCTGTGCATAATGACTGGCTACTTTATAGACACCTGTAAAGTATTTGTGAATAAAACATTGCTTGAACACGCTTCTCCTGCTTTGACAAGTGCCTAATATGGAAGATTTACGTTGATATCTAGACCTTATTCTGGAGGCAAAGCAAGTGCTGTAGTCATACCTGTACCACTCCTCTCTTTATTGAACTGAGCAGCACATTTTTACATTCTGTAACCTTGATGCTTGTTTGACGGTATTCAGAAGCTGACATGGTTTTTCTTCCGTTGTCTTTTTAATAGTAAGCACAGGAAGTCCCATCTCTGTTTTTCTTCTGGTGATAATGTTTGTGGATATAAGCAATGAAATAGAACTTTCATAGCACAGCTTCAGTACAAACCTAAACTAAACTATTTGTGGCTTCTTTTCTGCAGGATTTGAAAAGTGTTAAAAATAATTACATCTCATCTTGAGTATTAATTTCATACACACTGGAAGAGCCTAGCAGCAACGCAGAGAGCAGAGACCAGGGAATGTCACTGAAATTCACCAACTTACAGCGGTGACATATGAGATAACCGATCTATTAGCAAGTTAAACTGCGCTCAGCTTTAAGGATAGTGGTTGAACAAAGGAGCCAAGGATACGGCTGATTCACAAATGATGTTAACAAAATCAAACAAAACAAATACCAAGTTTACCACTGTGGGAGCCAGCTATCAGCTCTCATGTACAACAAGCCAGGTCATATGCGAATGGGGCTCTTGAATATTGCCTCAGGAGGCAGCTGAATCCTTTTTGGTTTTAATTAGCACCAGTCAATGTTTAACAGTTACTGTTAGCATGCCATGAAACTCAGTGACTGTGACCAAAGCTGTATCCAAATTAATGGGTTGCATCCTCATGAGGACCCAACCTACGGGATCTACGTCGACCAGGTCCTCATGAGGATGCAACCCTTGAATTTGGACACAGCACAAGTGTCAGTTTTAGTGTTACAGGTTCTGGTTACCCTAACAAACTATTTTCATTGGAATTGTTTTATTTACCATAGGACAATTCAAGAAAAGAAAAACTCCAGGCTGTGATGCTTCCTCTGATTTTCCATCATGAGTTCATCCTTTGGCTGGTTGGGCTGTGAAGTATTATTAAATGTAATTTAATAATATTATAATAATTCAATTCAATAATAATATTGAATTTTCAAACCACTGTTTGAAAATTCAGCTTATATATAATGTCTGTAGAAATCTTTTTTTTTAGTACAATCTGCTTTTTTATGCTAACTGTCAGAGCCCAAACCTCCATCTTAGTAAATGGTAATGTTTTAACCTACATTTGAGTCCAGTCTAAATATGTTTCTGGCTCAAAAGAAGACTTTAAAATCCTCCATCTGCCTCACTCTTTTTAGCACATACTCACTAAAAGGAGTCTGTATAGACCTCCCAGCTTTTGTAATTTTGTCCACCTTTTTTTCCTTGTGTATGTCAACTTGGAGTTAAGGTGAAAGTCTGGCTTTTTAACTAAATGATGTCTTTTTGTGTATTTCTGACTTTATTCATCTCTAAGGGAAAATTTGTTTGAGCTTGAGAAAACAAAAAACCTCTCTGCTGCTTAAAAATGCAAACACACAAATAAACCAATCTGACAAATTGTCACCTGCCTAATTAACAATACACTGTGTTGAAGAAGGTTAATGGATACCAGCTATCGCTTATGCACAATGTCTCCTCTCTGTACACACACACACACACACACCCACTCATTTAGTCTAATTGCAGTTTAAGTGCACGTTCAGTGCTAGATGTTTGTTAATTACAGTGACAGTGCTTCCAGGAAGAATGTGGTTATCTGCCAGTGTGGATGGTAGTAAATACATTCTGGACAAACTTGCCCAGAATGATAAAGTTATTAATTTATCTGTGAGTGTGTGGTTTGGTATTAGTTTTGATGATTTCTGTGCTTTTGATTGTTCTGGAAGTTGGAACACATGTGAAATGAAGATGTGCCAGCATCTCACTCAGGGGTTTTCAGGTGTTTACAGAAACGTGAAACCATCATGTTGAGTTTCTCCAAGGCTGGTCGACAAGGTTAGGTAATAAATAAGGTATGGAGATTACAGTGTACGTGGAAAATGCTATTTCTCACAGAGGTTATCTTTCCTCCTCTGTTACACGACCTGGATGGCAGAATAGCCAAACGCCCACCCCTCTGGACTTAACTAGAAGCAGATGCTTGACTTCCTACTGGCTTGTGTTTATGTTCTCAAGCACATTCCTTTTCACCTCCTCCACGTGTCTGCCCTGCTGTGGCTGTCTATGTTGGATGTCTATACAGCTGGAGCTAGAGTGCAGAGGCTGTCCCATTGGAGCCTCAATTGAGAGAGTCTCTTTTCGCCAGTTTCGTTGCTAAGTCTGGACAGCTGGAAATCGTTCCCCTGTCACATTGCCTTAAACTAAATCCTTGTGCAAGGCCTGTTGGGCCTGGACAGCTTATCGAACTCCTCCCAGAACTCCTATTGTGATTACGAGTCAGCGAGTTTGGGCTGGGAAGCTTTGTCTATGTCTCTGGCACCAGGCCGGTCATGTGGCTGAGTTTGAATGTTCTCAGTCTGTGCTGCATTTCTCTGATTCCTGATTACTGTCAAGAATCAGAGAGAACCACAAAACCCAGATCTTTGTTAAGCTGAGTCACAGCACTGAGTGCCTTTAAAACAAGTTAACCACGGCAGTACTCACAAAGACAAATAGCCTGCAAAGTCTTGGGAGAAATCGAGGCATTTGTGATAAATGAACCAATGTCATATATAATTCAGAAATGACATAACTACATTCTCTAGTGCAGTGAGGGGCTTCAGTGACCTTTAAAAAGATTTGTGGCCTAAACAGTCACTGCATTTTATGATAGGAGGAATTGCTTTTCTCTCTCTGGGCGTTTACCTCAAGCTTTCCTTCCAGGTCAGTCTGCCAGGGGCGAAGTAGGGCGGCCAGCGAATTAAGATATTTGGATTAGGCCTCTTAAGCAGTGATGCAGTTTTTCATTCATACACACCAGTTGCCGTGTGATTCACAGCTCTGCATCTTTCTTTTGATGCAGCTCCCGTGGGGAAGTCCAGTAATCTGTGCATTAAAAAAATCCACGGGTTTATACAGTATTGTATATAGTAAGACTGTTTTGTTCAGTTATGCCTTGTCAGCACTTTAAATCATCTTTATTTGCTAAAACTGGAAAGCTGTAAGAAAAGTAAAGTGTGTGTCTTAGTTTCTGGGCTTCACATCATTGTAGCACTGTGTTACAATGTTTCATACTCTATAGATTCCCGCAGTGACATTTCACTGATGGCTTCATGAAAACAGGAACTTAAAAATAAAGAAAGGCATCTTTCTTTTGTCACCTGTGTTTCCACTTCTACTCAGTCAGCAGTTTCGACTTCTTCTATTCTTAAAATATAGGGTAGGCAAGGAAAACAATTGAAGATGATTTCAGTGGGCTTCCACAATAGTCCCACATATGCACTGTATATAAATGTAATCCTTATGTAACGTTTGCAGTGATGTGCCATAATACTACTGCCTTGGCTTGTATTTTTAGCAGACTGACAGCATGGCAAGGATGAGTGTCATTCTTTGGCCCATCATGTGTCTCTGTAGTCATTCTAACAGGGAGGTGACACTGCAGAGCTCTCTGCTGTGCACCCACATAACTGAAATAAATTAGGTCAGCATCTTTTTTCTGTTACACTTTTGTAATAAGTGTGGAGTTGACTGTACTTACTGTGTGATCCATGAAACAATACCCAAGTCTGGTTTATCACAGTTGAGTCTCATGCAAAATCCTCCTGGGTCAATAAAACAGCAGTGAGAGGCAAGAAACAGGATAGCTGTTGGACTGGTTGACACCCTGTGCTATTCCACCCTCTTTTATGCATGGTGAAGTGGTTCGTACTGTTGCTACACAGTGAAGTAAATCGTGTATATTGAGCATTTTAGCTTCTGCCTTTTATTTTGCCTGTGAAATATGACATGTATTTACAGTTACATAGCAGTTTTCTAATCTTACTGTTCTAATCTTACATAGGCGCTTTAGACTGCATACATTTAACCATACACAATCCTCGCAGTAGTTCACCATTCTCAGTGCCCTTGCTATGTTTGGATCACCACCTGAAAGTCACACCGTTACCATTTTGTGGCAAAATGGCAACCCTTAAATTTGTATGTCAAAGTTCTAGGAACCCAGATTTGGTGAATAGTGTAGGTGCTGTGTGGTGATGGTGTTAGTGTTGGAGGACACACAATGGCATGTGCCACAGTTTGGGTTGTTTGCACTTTATCTCCTGCTCCAGAATCTGCAAGATGTTAACACTAGAGCTCAGGATTGATAGTTTAACACTTTGAGGCTCATGGTGCACAGTGTCAAAGAAAACGGCAAGCAAACTCACGGTCCTACTCTTGACTTTATGTGCTTTTTTAAGACACAGGGTTAATGATGAAATCACAAATGCTAAAACGACATCCCAAAAAAGATTAAGATTTCACAAAGAGAGACAACTTCACACCAGGACCTTATGTTTACACACTGTACGCTTATGCACATAACTTCATATTTGCCGCATGTCTTCTTCCTGCTGTCTGGCACCCCGTTAACCTTTCCACGCATAGTCACATGTGCACTTTTAAAGGTACAGAGAGTTGTGCTGTATGAAAATACAAAATAAATGTGTGTTTTTGTCCCACTGCACATTTCATTTCCAAGCAGCAAACTGCAGGGTTGAAATTAAAGTCGGTGTGTAGCTCTATTTGAGGCTGTGCAGTGACAATTTAAAGCATTTACTGAAAGGTTTCAGTGTTGCAGTGGTTTTGTCCTACTTTACACTGTCATCAATTCACAAGTAAATGTTTCTGAAAGAAAAGTGAGCACATGCTCCATATCCTGTCCTCTGAGTGTTTCACCAGTGTGTTGTAATACGAGTGTCCCAGGAACATTTATGAGCCCGCTCTGTGTGTTGGGCAGGAAGTTGAAACGCAGACTGTGGTCTTGGACTCAGGATGCAGTGCAGATGTGTGGCCCTCGGAGCTGCTTTGGTCACTCTTTGTTTAACCTGTTCTGTTCCTGTTGCTCACCACCACCTCAAGGTAAATATAACAGAACAGTCTTGACGCTGTCTAAGTAATGGAAGGACCACCTTCTGCCTTTGGCCAGACATCTCTTGGCACAGAACATCAGCGCTGCACGCTGCGGCGGCCTTCTCATTTGTTTCCCACAGTGAGAAAACAATGAGGCATGATGCATTTTGTAACTTGAGTGTAAGAGCCAGAACACAGTTAACACAGCATTTTCTCGCCATCTGTCAATAGCTGGAAGAGACGACCAAAGAAAAAAGTTTCACATCGGCCTTTGTTTGCATATAAGCTTTGCCCCTACAAAGATCATTAAATTATGCCAATAAACACCCAGCTTTCTCTACCAAATGTTGTGCCCATAACAGTTAAACTTAAGTTAAAACTACTCATTAGGCTTAGAAATCCTGCTCCATCTGCTTCCACTTTCCAAACTTTCACTCCAAATCATTTTATATTAAAAAAAAAAGAAGATTTATTTGGTTTTTTGGTCTGTGGTTCTTTTCTGTCAATACAGTGTCATGCATCAGAAAGAAATGTTTTGCGCAGATGTAAGAGGAATCATTGAGGCCAGAATAGGGAAAGATTTTATCACTTTAATCTGCTCTGTTCTTGCATGATGAGGTGAATAAGAACAGGCCCTTACACTGCTTTATGTAGTTTTAGTGGCAGCTGGAGTCTTGCTCACGTAGCATCACATAGACTAGAGCTGGCAGCTTTTCCACCTTTCCCCCTGAGCCATTTCATTTATACAAGCTGACACACCCTGCTAATTAAACCTCCCTTCCCACACCCTCTTACTGCATATGGCTGGAATCACAGGCCTTGTCCAGTTGAATTATTCACAATTAAATTGAGCAAAACTCTTGGATTACACAATCTGGTTGCAATGAGATGGCTGTCCGGGTGAGAAATAGTCCCAGATTGTGTTGCCAGCTAAGGGAATCTGTTTTTTTGTTGTTTTTTTTTTTTTACAGAAAAAAAAAGGCTTTCACGTTCTCTGTTGGCCAACTGTGCAAAAAAAGGTTTTATATGAAAACCTTACAAAACTGTATCTGCTCACAGTTCTCTCACCTCCTGATTACAGCTGTCTTGAACCAAGTCTTTTTTTTATGGCTTTTCACGACTTACCAAGGGAAAAGTGAGACTGCCAGTAAAGGCATTGTTTCACATTGACCTGCAGAGATGGGCCTGTGCTGGCGTGGCAGGGTGAGACTACGTAGCCACAGTCCAAGGCTACCAAAAAATCTGTCTAATGTAATTGTTATAACTCTCACTAGTATATTACCAACAGCAGTTTGCTGGGTGCGAGTCAAAACACTGTGTTTCTAAGCACCAGGATTTTTTTTCTTTTGACAATAGCTGCAGCCATTAAGTTTGATAATGAATCTTGTTAGGCAGCTGTTCCTGTTAGCATTTTTACATATATAAAAGCACCTTTTAACTATAAAGCAGTTAAAAGTTAAAAAGGGAATAAAGAAGCTGGCAAATTTGGCAACTTAATACAGTTGGATTTATGTAAAGTTTTTGACTTTATTTGTTAGTTACAGTGAAAAGTGACAGGAAAGCAGAGGGAGCGAGAAAGAGGGGAAAGGGCCATGGGTCAGATTCAAACCCGGGCTGGATACTCTCAGCCATACGGCATATGGCCGCCTGGTAACTCAGTGAGTTAAACCGGTGCATGATAAATATTTTTATAGTCAACCAGTCATGATATATTTAACCCACCTAACCTCTCTTTTTCTCTCTCTCTCTCTCTCTCTCTCTCTCTCACACATACACACACACACGCACACACCCACACACACACACACACCTGCCTTTAATGGTGCAAGTTGGAAGTTCCAGTTTCCCTCATCACCTGCCCTATTAGTAAAGCTGCTGTGTGGAGAGATACTGGGTGGGCTGAATTTAAGCATTGAATGTAAAATTAAGTTTTTATAATTATTTCTGTACATGTAACAGATTTGGCCCAAATGACAACTGATTTGTGATATTCACTGATTCATCACAGATAATCACTGTGTTATCACAAGTAGGTTGCAAGTATTTACCAACTTGACCTCATTTAATTGCAAACTGATAGGAAATGGACAACAGACTGAGTCCATCTTATTGCTATTTTATCACAATTCTAATGGACAAAAGTACTTCTGAAGATGTGCAACTGACTGAAAATATATTCAAGTTATATATATATATATATATATATATATATATATATATATATATATATATATATATATAT
>VUQR01035156.1:32863-53670 GCA_015108515.1 Hemichromis elongatus | reverse complement strand
GTGACGGGAGAGGTGAGTGGATGGGAGAAGAGAGCTGGAGGATGTTGTCTGACTTGCAGAAGCGAATAAGCAAATAAGCAATAAACAATCCTGAACCGCACGCAGTGTGTGTGTGTGTGTGTGTTATACGTCACAAGTGGTGCCGAAACCCAGGAGGGGAGGCACGGCAGACCCAGGACTGAGCCAGCAGAGGGGAGAGCTGGTGCAAATGGTGGCCGGACTGGCAGCCACGCAGCGAGAGCAGGCGGCGGGGTGGCGCTCCCGCCGGGAAGAGCTGCAGGTCCAGGCAGATCACCACCTGCAGCGAGTGAGGGATCTGGCAGCCCTGATCTGCGCCTGGCCGGCACTGCCGCCAGCCCCAGCGGCGTCCACCGACGGCGCGGAGGTGGAGGAGCTCCGGACTGTTCCGCTGCCCATGCTCGCCCCGAGGTTGCGACCAGCCAGGGAGCAGTCTGCCGCCGCACCCATCCCAGCTCCACGGGTGGGAGCGCCTTGTGCTCGACCGGGGCCTGCACCTGCTCCTGCCCCCCGGATGGGGGCCGCGGAGCGACCACCGCGGGAGGAGCCTGCTGAGCCCGTCGCTGGAGGTGGAGGAGGCAAGTGAGGGTCCGCTCCAGCTGGGACCAGCACAGCCACTCCAGCTGGGAGCGGCGGGGAAGGAGGAGCCGCGTGAGGGGCTGCTCGAGCTGGGACCAGCGGAGCCACTCCAGCTGGGAGCGACGGAGGAGGAGTCGCTTGAGGAGACGGAGGTTCCTCCATCAGTTGCCGGAGCGCCTCGTGGTCCCGTGCGCTGGATGCCCACCTGGCTGGCCATGAGCCCAGCCAGCCCGTCACCACAGAGTGACAGCTCGCCATATGGCCGACCGCCGGACTGGCTTTGCCAGGGCTGCTGGATCCGGGGGCGACCTCCTGAACTTTCACCTCCCTGTCACTGGACCAGGGGCTGGGGACGTCGACGGTCCGAGCCGATTCTTTCTCCCGCTCGCGGGGGGGAGGGGAGTAGGTTCGGCCAGATGACTCCCTGGCCTCAGTCGGGCGATGGGAGTATGTGGCGGGCGTGACCTGCGGTGGCGTGTAGGGAGGGCGGACGCACCTGCACGCCATCCGCAATCATGCCCGCCGCCTTTATTAGTTGCACCGGGTCCTGTGCTGTGGTTGTTGTGAGTTATATTGAGCCAGCAGCAGGAGAGCTGCAGCTCTGATTGTGTGTATAGCAACCGAGTGTTGGGAATAAAAGATGTTTAAAAGTGTGAAGATGTCGTCGGGTCTGCCGCGGTTTGCTACAGATGATTATCTAATATGCTTATGAGAGGCCCTCAGAGACGCCGGTGTGGTATTTAATCACCTCATGGAGCTCGGTTTCATAGTCAACCTGGAAAAGAGACACTTGAAAAAAGCACAGTGTATGACATATCTAGGGTTCGAAGGCTATGGAGGAGCTCAGCAGCTGTTGCTGAGGAGGTACCTCTAGGGGTGGTATCATCCAGGGTGACTCCAACCACAGATGCATTCCTATAAGGTTGGGGTGCAACTACCATGGGCGGAGTAGTGAATGGCATTTGGCCCCAGAGGCTGGCTCTGGCTGACATAAATGGGCTGGAGATCCACACAGTGCTCTTAGCATAGGAGCACTTTCTACCATATCTCAGGGGCCAACATGTTTTAGTGAAAACAGACAACTCCACAGTAGTTGCATATATCAACCACCAGGCCGGTACTTATTCCCTGCGACTAGCCACAAAAATAATTATGAATAATAATAAACTCAGCAAGGTCTGTCCTGGACAGACATGGTGTCATTGGAGCTTCCATAGTTTGTCACACCAAGGCAGTGAAACGCCTCACTCTGTTATCAAAGAACCAGGTATTATGTAAAATAACCCAATGTTTTTTCCCGGGAATGCCTGGGATTCACTTTTATGAACAACAGGTATCAAAATCACACGGTCAGTGGGGCATTTCAGAAGCATCAATAATAGCACAAAAGATCAAAATAAAATACTCCACAGCCCACTCCCCCTCCAATTTACTTACATAAAAAAAAAACCAAAACATGCTGACAAAAACAGAGATTCTTGACCTTCAGACTATGATTGCAGTAAAAAAAAAACACATCTGGCTGATTAACAGATAATCCAGATGATCAATAAACCAATTTTTAAAAATGACACAAAGGAAAATGAAAAAATCAGCAGAGTGAGAGGGGAAAAATGTATCAAAACTGAAAGAGATGCTGAGAGGATTCTGCTAACAGAGAGTTTTAGTGTTTTGGAGTATGTATGATTCAGCTGATGTACCCATCTGGTCCTCAAAGAGAAGCTCCAGGCTTATCTGCCTTCTAATGATCAACCACAGGAGTTTGAATTCATTCCAGCACCTCAATCCAACTAATACAAACCTGCAGGGCTAAGGTTATTTTTAAAGTAATGTCCTCTGGTAAATATAGAGCTCTTTTTTCACAATGTTATTTACTGGTGTACTAATGGGCATTTCTCCTTATATTCCACTGTTAAACCTTTATAATATAATGTTTTATAATGTGTTTGTGAGAGAGCAGTCTCAAAGTGGGTTTAAGAAACTCTTTAATGACCAAAGAGGAAGGGAGAGACAATTAAATGTTCATAAATAAGTGAATGAATTTATTAATTTGATTAAAAGCATGAATCTAATGCTTTACAGATAATGCAGGAAAAAGAAACCAAAGCTACAAATGAATGAAGAAACATGTGAAGAATAATCAAATGAAAAACTGAAACATAGTAAGATTTTAATGAATAACTAAAATAAATATGAACGAAAGAATGGATGGTAATATCACCTTTCTTTTACATAAGATAATTATAGAGTAAAATTTGATTTGTAGGCCTTGTTGTACGTCTGGCTCTACTCAAAATATCTTCGTATATTTCAATGCTTCAAATAGTAGTAGCTGATAATTGGTAATTAGGTACTGAGCGGGGTAGACAAGTGACATCAGGGAGAAAAAAATATTAAATACATTGTAATAAACGTTATTCACAAAAAGGGCACAATTTTCTAACAACATTTAAACAACACTGAATATCATTTTCAATCAAAGAAATACAAAAAGGATAAAAAATTAAACCTATGGATGTGCAGATGGAAACTAGGAAACCTTTCACGACCTATGTATAGGCTAAAATACAATTATGTAACATCTATCAATAATAGAAACGATTTTTATAAATATCTAATCCTCTCCTTGCTTGTACATATATGTGATTCAGCAGGCAGTGGGAGTGGAAGTACAGCCCCAGGGTTTTTCAGGCAGTGTCACGCAACAGTCAAGGGCAAGAGTCGGACAAATTTATGGTGAGAGAAGTTATAGCTCAGATGGCAAAATGTGTAATAGACATGTCGATCCACCGTGTCCATTTCACACTTTGCCTATCCAAATCGTCATTTTATCGGTATTTTATTTTAAGCCAACATAAAAATCATCACAAGAAAGTGTTTAAACAGACATCGCACATTTACAAATAAATGTATACTAGCCACTTAGCTTAATAGTTTTCAGCAATTAAGGACCCAGGAATGTACGTCATACGTTTTTTGCTCACTACTGACTTCGTGGCTTTAAATATATTATCTCCCCCTGCTGGTAATTGAACTTCTGGATGCAGTGATGCAACTTCTGCATGCATGTCCATTTTATGCTTTGGAGAGGCAAAGCATGAAATGGACAAGGTGGAGCAGCGAGTCTAATACACATTTTGCCGTGATATCGGGTTGAGCATAGTTAGACATTACAGTGATGAAGTGGTGCATATTTGTGTATACAAATGTACGTGAGAGTACCAGTCCCATTTCAATATGCAAACACACACATGCATATTCTCATTTTAAAGTCTTGACCTTAGTGTATTTTATTTATTTTAGTCTCTATATAGAGGACATACAACTATAAGTACAAATATGTGAAGCTACTAATGGCAGATGTAAAGGTGAAAATGTGTGTGTGGTACTTGTTTCTCTCTAGCTCACCAAAACATGGAGAGTTTGGGAAAGATCAAAGGAAATAGTGGAGCATCTGACCTACTTAAAAGGTTCAACTGTACACACGCACAAACTAATACTAAACTTTAGATTAATCTGACAGAGAGATCTGGTCTCAGCTGGACTGTAGAATTATATATCCTTGCATCTTTATCTTTTCACTACTTCACTAATTCGCTACTTATTGGTTGTTGGATGTTATCAGCCTTCTGGAACCACAAGCGGTTAAATAAGAGACATATAGAATAACAAATCAGTGACTAAAGAACTTAGAAATTATATTTATACCTATATTTTTAAAATTGCATACAAATCTTTTTGCATTTGGTTAGATTGTGTTACCTGCTTTCTTCCGTTGTGGCCCAGAATAATATGCCGTGTAGTTGAATAGGATTCCATCAAACTGATTTACCTCATGACTTTGCAAAACAGATACACGGGTCGCAGTTGAAAGCTACATCACTTTCTTTTATAGCTGTGGCAATATCTTCACTAGAAGGGCTTTCTTCAGTTTGTTTCCACTACAGAAATAAACACTTAAACAATGCTTCCTTATTAGCCTGAATGTCTATATTAGACCAACTGCGAGCTTAACAGGAGGGTATCTCAGCCTTGTTTTTGCAACATGGCCACGGAGAGCTAATCACGGTATACTTTAGTGTTCTTAAACAGAGCCAAAAGAGGGTTTTCAGTACTTACATTAGCTTTAACTTGGATTGAACTATACAGCTAAACAGTCATGCTCATTAAGCCTTTTTAAGGCTTGGTTCTCTGTAGGAACCAAGGAGACCAGCCAGAGAGGGTGAATGCTTATTCATTGGCTTCAATTTTTATATAATTGTAAAGCCACAGAATGGAGCTTGTTAGTGGCTTACTACCGCAAGGTTTCCCAGCACAAGTAGCCAATGCTAACTTATTGTTGTTTAATCCCCCAGTTTTGCGACTTTCATCCTCTTCATTGTCACCATATGGACAAATACCAGTTCTTCTATCTTTGTCAGTTATACCACACACACACAAACACAAACTGACACAATAGTCAGTTTGTACCATATTATGACAATCTGATGAGAAAGTTCTTGTAATATCTTATATAATGTGTTAGTGTATACCTAGTGTGTTATTTATGGGTGCAGTTTGTATTTTACATGTGAGCATGTGCGTGACTGTGCCCCACAGCTTTGTTGTAGTCCTGCTACATCACTGTGCTAATGTTGCTTTGATATAGACACAAAGTTTAACACAGGGAGAGTGTGATGTAGAAACTTTACAGATAATGCAGAAATGCCAGCGTGATTACTGGGACCACGTAGGGAAGTCTGCTAGTGCTGATTCAACAAAACCTAGAAAGTTAGAAAGTTTTAGGGAGGACAGAAGGCTGCAGGAAAGGAATCTGACAGACAGAAAAAGGCAAGTAAAAGCAGGGTGGGAGAGAGGAGAGGGAAACTTTTTTTTGGTTACTGCAGCATTTCCATATGATATTACTTCCATTTAACAGTAAACCATTACATTACAGCATAACCTACTAATAAAAGCATTGTTATTTCCTTCAGATTGACATCTTTAGCTGAACTTAAAACTCAGTTGCTGAACAGCTGCTGTTTTTTTGGGACCAATGCACTGATGTCATTCTCTTACACAACAGACTAGAAGTGCTGTGCAGCTGTGCAAAAGTAATGTTGGATTATTTATGAGTAACTCTTTGGACCACAATTTTCTGATTTTTTTTTTGTTTGTTACATTTTCATATGCACTTGTGCACAATATGAGTTTATTGTGAAGCTAGAAAAACAGAGATGGGACCATTTGGAGGCAACAGCCTGATAATTTTCTATGTTATATTTAAAAAAAAATACACACTACTTAAAAGATTTTGGCTTAAGCAAATTTTAAAATGTGAACTTGTTTTGGAAAAATCTGGATAAATAATTAGAACAAAGACAGAAAGGTCATGGTCTCCCATAAGAGCTCGAATAATCTCTCACTGTCACTTTCACTCTTTCCACATCTTCAAGCAAATCTTCAAGCTGAAATTAATTTCCAACCTTCAACTTATCTTTAATGGCATTCCAGGACATTAGCACATATATGGGCAATTTGTCGGGAGCATAAGAATATGTGTAAAAGGGAATTTGTATGAAATTGCCTTATGCCACCTGACACCCAAGTGTCAGGAGTCAAAATGCATCAAGTATTCAGTCTTACTTGATTCACTACCAGGGGCGCCGTAAAGGGGTGGAAGGTGAGGATGATTCTAAGGGCCCAGGCTGAGGAAGGGCCCAGAAGACCAGATCCCTTTTTTTTCTTATTTCTTTTCTCTTTTTAATATATACGTTAAATGTGCTAGGGCCCCTCCTACACATAATGTGTATTTTGGACATTTTGGACATTTATTTAATAATATTTAACAAATAATGTACTGTTTATGACACACCCCTCCCTTTCACAATGGTTCATTCCACCCGTCCTTCCAAGCTATGGTCGCTAGCATAGCGTCTCCTGCTATGATGCAGCTCAGACAGTGACAAATGCAGGCATGTCGCATCATACAGGGTATGTTTATTGGATTAAATTTTATCTGTGAAAAATGTAGAGGGCCCAGAAATTTTGGTTTGGTTTTTGGTTTCCATAGGGCACCCCTGTTCACTACTTCTTACTTACAGCTGATCCTGAATCACACTCCAGGTTGTAGCAAATTAGAGCTCCACAGCAGACTGTAGATATTTTTATAGCATGATTAAAGAAAGGGGTAAAAAAAAAAAAAAGAGCTAGCAGCTAGCAGTCTTCTGATGTGTCTAATACTACTGCTGTCACAAGTGGTTATCCTCATTTACAGTAATAGCTAGACTCTTAGTCAATTCCAGGAGAAATGTGTCTGCAATTCAGTCTGCTGGAAAATTCCAGTAAAATCTCCCTTACCACAATCAGATCACATATTTAGCATGCTGAAAATATGTAAACTGAATTGAAATCAGTTAATGTGAGTCTTTTTCACTGTATTTCTTGGTTGGATCGTATTGCTTTTCATGGTTATCACATGTATTCTGAGCCATACGTCAAATCAAATGCGCCACATTTCCTACTATTTGCTGAACGGGTGGATCGGTAATGATTTTTTTTATTCGCCCTCAAACCTGAAGTGCTTTCCCCCCTTTTTAGCCACGAGCTTCCACTTGAAGAGGCCCAACTGCAAGTATAGTGTTGTGTAAGCCAGTGGTGATAGATGTGTTAGTTTTAGTAGATCTTCTGTGACCAACTTCAGACGACATTTAAAACACTAACTTTGCTGTAGTGAACTTCACTAAACAGAAGAAATTCCACTCAATAGAGCTATGCAACATCCCCAGTGAGCCACTACAAAAGACGGCAGAGAACATCATTACATCATTTACAGCATAGATTAACTAGACTTTTCTGCTTGGTTTGGTCTCCAGCTTCTGTTAATTGTCTCTGTTTTGAGTGTCTGCAGTTCACAAGGCTGATGACATTAAAGTTTGCAGCAAGATTAAGATACAAGGATATGAGATTCTAAAGTACAATCCAACCGAGACCGGATCTTTTTGTCAAAAGAATCTGCAGTTGTCTATTCGTGTTTGTGTGTACAATGGTGCTTAAGTAGGTCAGACATTGCGATGTTTGCTTTCGCTTTCTCCAGATCTCCATGTTTTGATGGAATGCATGTCCGCACACACATTTTGAAAGCAGCTTTATTTTAAGTGCAGCCACGTTTGTTCATTAGGATCTGCCATTGGCTGCTTCGTAGCTATCTATTTTCTTCAAAAACTTGTAGCTATGCTTATGATAAGTATGTTTGTGTGCATCCAGTGAACACCTACTTGTGCCCTAAGAATTAGCATATTAGAGGTCAAATCCATAACACACCACGGAGGCTGGAGGGTGTTTATGTGTGTGCATGCTTGCTGTTCTAACCCCTATGACACTGACGGCACAACCATGACGCTTTCTCCCTTGTTAATGATGATACCCCTATTGCATCAGATATATACACATACCAGACATAAATGTGAAATTCATTTACACACAGCCGCACACACTCAACACAGTGAACCACAGACATCGAGATGCTTTCCTAGAGGAATTGGAAAGTATTGCTTTAAAGTGACGGCATAACTGCTTTTACAGTTATCAAACAATGTATAAAAGCATATCATAATAAAAAATACTTTACAACAACAATGTTATGGAGAAGATAAGGGATGCACAATAATCTGACCAGTCAATTAGTGGCTGTTGGATGAATACTTTACATGCTGTTTCCCCCCACATTTTTCAATAAAAAAGGCATTATAAAAATGATAAACATGCCTATAAAGCTATATTTTTAAATGTACAGAAGTGCTAATTTCTTAAAGTAACAGCAATTGTCTGACAGATGGTAAATTAGACCTAGTTTTAGAATATATATTTTTTTAATTATTGTTATTCAATTGACTTTTGTCATTATCATGGATTTGAAACTCATGCATTCAAAAACCTGGAGGTTTTGCCTTTTCTAGACAATTCAATTCACTACTGCTCAACTTTTAATAGGATGAGACACAAACACACACACACACACACACACACGCTCAGACATCACTGTAGGTAGGTGCTATTAATACGCGCCTGAACCAGGACGTGGAAGTGGGGAACGGAAGCAGGCCGGTATCCACTGGGAAACAGATCGCTGCCCCTGTTTTAACCAGAATACTGCTGGGACTGTCAGCGGGAATGACCAGTGGGAATAAGTAACGGGAAGACCGCTCAAATGCTGCTAAAATCTGCGACAGATCAGACGAGCCACATTACTGCTTTAGTCACTGATATGGCAGTTTACTTAAACAGTAAACCAACTCAAATCCTGTTTTTCAAATCATAAAAGAACAATAACTGTGCTGTGAATATTCTGCCTTATTAAAAGACAGAAAAAAGTTTGGATGAAGAGAGGCAGTTTTAGCAGTTTGAGAGCAACACTCACCAAAACATCAAAAAAGAGAGAACAACAAATACGGTGGTTAATTAGAAAAGAAAAAAAAAAGATTTTTTAAACACTGAGACAGAAATGGAAAAATATGACATATAAAAAAAATCCCTACGTGGTCGAAGAGACACAACAGAAAAAAGGGAGAGAAGATGAGAGTTTGAGGGTGAGAACTGTGGTGGGGCTTTGTTAACTGCAATATAAAAACACACCTGTTGTCCTGCTCTTTGTGTCTCCCTGCATGCATACTGTATAGTGTGTGAGTACGAGGCTGTGTGTGTTATAACAGATGTTGTACCATGCTGCTTCCCAGCAGAGGACAGGCTTAAAGTTCATTAGGAGGGCCTTTTGACATTCAGCCTCTGATACAAAATACTTCTAAAACACTGAGGACTGCTGGTAGAATAACAAATACTAACCCGAAAGCAGTGTTCGTGACCTGTGATTGGCCAAAGCATCATGTACTTTCTTGCGCTCATTTTCATTTTTTAAATGTCATTTGTACAGCATGACACAGCAAGATAGGAAGAACATCGACAAAGAATCACTACAGCATGGGAGAATAGATTTCATTTGCAGTGCCTCAATGTTCAGAACAGTTGCACTGTCAGGTGCACCGTAATAATACCCAGGTCAAAGTTCAAAGCCAGACAATGTTGAACTCTTTGTTCAATGTGTCTTGATATAAATTAAACTGACCTAAAGGACAGTGACAAAGACAGAGAGAGGGAAATAGAGAGCGAGAAAGGGAGGGAGACAAAGTCCAAGTCAGAAACCCAGAGTGCTATGTGCATTTAATGTTAGCCTTTGAACTCTATTGTATTTAATGGAAGCCAGAGTAATTTATTCTGCAACCACCTGAGAGACGAGGCATGATCTTTTGACTGTGCTATATAATGAACTGAAATTCATAGTCCATTCAATCTTAAGTCCATACAGACATGAGAAGCATGTCCTGATATCCTGGGACTTGAACTCATTTAAACCCAAGTCACGATTACTGAACAGCAGAACCTTCAGCTGTCTCTGTAAAACTGTCTATATATTAGAAGCCCATGAAGTCTCCACGGAGTATAATGAACAGTACTGACGTTCTATTGAGACCTACCATCTCCTTAGAGTCTGCTGGATATGGGAATCTCCACTTTTGACAGAAAAGTAGTATACTGAACATTCAAATATTTTGCCGTCTCCGTGGTCTGCTGAGCAGTAAAAGCCCTTCTGTTTCAATAATCATAAACTTTAGAACCCCTTATGTTGAGTCTACTAAAGATGAAAATCAGTCCTCTGGTGAAAACTACACCACTCTCTTGTGTGCAGGGAATAAAGCTTGACTGTGCTATACCGGAGAATGTATTTTATCATGTACAAAAGGCCTGTGACATACATTATATATATAAAAATAGGCCACACCTCCTGGACATGCTGTCTGCTATTACAAGCATTTGTGAAACAGTGGGTCCTCCAAAAGAGCTCACTTAATTCGAGCAGGATGATCACGATCATCTATAAGTGGTTTTATCAATATGGCAGGTCACATCAAGCTTCTATCAAAAACGTTGTCAAAAATAAAAAATGAGAGTTTTAGTTTTGTCAGTCAGGAATTAATTAAGCAAAACATTTCACCAAAAAAACTAAATTTTCTGTTTAGGAGCGCAAGTAAAGAACTGTAATTTAGCATCTTAATCAAAAAATAATAATGTGCTGTACAGTTTTACTGGAAAACAGAAAATTAATGGGTGACTACAATAATTAGCATTAAAAATATTTTGATTAAAATGATTTGATTAGATTTTCATTAAAGAGCTTGTGTATACTGGTGGAGTAACCAAGCATAAAATGAATTTAGTAATTACCAGTGTTATTAATTAAGGGCAGCTGTGGCCTAAACCGTACACTGGCCGGGGGTCTAATCAACTTGTTAAGCACTGTATCGGGCAGCGATGACTGCGAAGACTACTCAGTATTTGCAACACCTGCTACCTCTGTATTCCACATCGCATTTGAGCCTTCTGTTTCCAGTAAGTGTACTTGTCTCCAGGGATTCTGCTAAATGTAACACACTAACCTTCTGCTGTCTTTATTAAACCCTTTGTTACCTCTTGTCAATTAAATTCTCCAAAGAATATACTGATGAGTCGACTCTTCAGCTATTAGCAGTTGAGAAGATGTCATTCAGTCCTTAAGTTGTATTTAAAAATTCAATCTCTGTCAGTCAGTCTGGCACACACCACAGCCAACTGCTCTAGCCTTCACAAAGATCCTTCTTCAGCTGTGTGCATTGACAGCATTGACTGTCAACAGTTAAAGCTTTTTGTAAAAGAAAATGTAGAATAGTAGCGCATCCTTCAACTCTGTGCTCTTAAATGTTAGAGTCAGGATAGGAAATAAGAAGATTTAATGTCATGGAATGGGACAAATCAGGGTGAATTACATCACTGAAAAGACTTATTAGCTAGTATTTTATTAGAAAGATCCAACATGGTTGAGCTGAGAGGTTATTCACTAAATGGGAGACTCACTATTCCTTCAGGTCTGGAAACCCAAGATAGGACAGGGCAGCTGGCTGGTAAGTAATGAAGGAACCTTAAAAAATGTACTTAATATATAACAATGCTGTCAAATTTTCTAAGACCAGAGATGAAATTCCTTTCAAAGGTGTGAGTTGGGCCTTTAGCCTCAAGTTAAAGTGACAGGCTCTGCATCTAGCCAGCCTTATCATATGTATATGAGATCAAGTAAACATGGAAATTCAGATCATGTGATTCTACCCAAAAATAGTGTAATGTAATCCATTTTAGTGTATTTCCTTTATAGACTCTATTTAGCTATAAAATCCCCACAGAGTCTCCCAAACATCCCCACTGACTCCACTATATAGAAGATTACAGCTAGCCAATGTGTCCCCAGGTGATATCCAGGCAGAAAACACACCTGAACAATTTAGGGAATAAAGCAGTTTTGTGACAATTGCCCTGCTTTTATTTTTGGTTGTCTGTCTATGTAACTGTTTCTGTTAAGCCATGCTCTATTGTATTCCCACACAGTATGGCATAAGGATGGCCCACCTCCATTTGGTTCTGTTGTGTTGACACAGTGTTTGCTCCCATTTCATTTTCTTGTGTGTTAAAAACAACAGACTGTGCATGTTGCTGTTCTTCATTGGACAACTGCTAGAGGTGAGAGCATGAGAGAGCTCATTATTGATTTCCACTATTGAGCCACTTTCTATGATTAAGAGATCTGAAAAGGGGTGAACAAGGAGGCTGACTGACACCAGAGAGGAGAGGGGATATGCTATAGCACTAAGATTGTAATGTGTCTTTGTATAAATGCTGCATATTATAGGAGGAAACATGTATGTTAGCTTAGATGTTTAGGTAGAGTAGGAGACTGCTTTTTAAGAGATATTCTGCTGATTGAGCATATTTAATGGCCATTCCTACAAGCAGGGGCTGTATCAGGATGACTATATGTGTTTTTGGAGATTAAGGGTGATGGATGAACATGAGTATTTAAAAACCACCTTTGAATCTCAATGGGAAATTCAAAAACTTCCAATCATGCGGGTTCACATTAGATCCACTTAGATTTGGGATTTATTGGAATAAATTATCTGCTATTAGAGCAAAAGAGGAGAAAACTAGAGTGTGTGTGTGTGTGTGTGTGCGTGCGTGTGTGTGCGAGTAGACAGTGAATAATGTGAAGCAGTGCACTGAGCCCGCTGCTGTCTTCAATAACCAGTGATGGAAGCGAGACCTGATCAATACCAGCGTACGTGCACACTCACACACAGACACGCACACGGAGCAAATGCGAGACTGTATGGAAACACAAGTAAAGAAACATAAGACCTTTTTCATTTTGTACTCTCCACACAGAAATATGCACACGAGCAGGCAAACAAACACACATGCACACTGACCCCTGCAACTTTGTCTTTTTTTGAATGCTTGGGAATGGAAACATTCCTGTGAGAGAGTCCCCAGGGAGAGAACGAAAGGAAGAGAGAGACAGAAGGAGCGGGGTGGCAGTTTAAAGGGATCTTTGCTTAAAGGCACTCTTGCAGTCATTAGATTTATCGTACAGTATCGATATAGTCTTCTTTCTTTACTCCCCCTTTACCTCATCCTCTATACAGATCCAAAGTAACCTTCTTATTTCCTCATTTCTTTCCTGTTTCTCTTTAGTCATTTAACATTTTGCATTTGTGCCTTCATTTTTCTCTGCCTTTGATTTTTTTCTTCATGTCAGCACCAGTCTTAAAATAGACTCGGTGTGGTGGAAACTGCTAGCATGCTAACACTGCAAAACATACCTACACACACGCACAGGCAGCAAGTGGAAATGAAGGCTAGAGCACTGCGGGCCTTTTGTGTTTTCAATGGCACGGTAAAGTAATAATCATAAGTTTTAGTAATTAAATATCTTGGTGAGCTTGTGATGTATTGTTGTTCCGGTGCACGGTATGTTTTATGAGCATCTTTTGTCTGTGAAGGTTTTGAAAGGGAGTTAAAGGTGTACCCTTCTTCTTCTGTTTAGGCAGGTATAAATCTTCACTAGACAAAACACAGCAGGGATGATGGAATGCATGGATAAATGAGAGAAGGATGGTGGGAGGAAGAGCAGAAAAGAAAACGATAAAAAACAAAGCATGGAAGGGGAGCAATTAAAGATACAAAGAAGAATGGTGACATTTTAGCAGCCTGTGGTAAAGTAAAAAGCATAATTTCAACTGTGTCTTTATTTGGAGGGGTCGCCACAGCAGGCTCTGCATAGTGAATTTGGCAGATTTGTAAGTTGGATGCCATTTCTGATGCAACCCCCAAGGTATTTGTGTCTCCTCCAGGGACAGAACCTGATCTATCGCTTAGGGGAATGTGTAAACCACTTAGTGGTAAAATAATAAAGCATTGCAAATTATGCAGCACTCTAAGATTACCCATGCACTAAAGGTCACATAGGTCACCTGTGTAAATATTACAGATATCCCACACATTATTTAATCTTTTTGTCCATTTTTAGTTGCTCTTCTATTTTGTTTTTTATATTTTTGGACTCCACAAAGTTGCTAGAATAGCAACTTTTCTTACAGGATATACTAACATTGAAATAATGTGCATTATTTGCATTTGAACACCAGGCAGAAAAACCCTGTACAGGTTAAAATGCCCCATCCAGATTTTCCAAAGGTTGAAAACAGAGCTGGAGAAGAGATTTGGAAGTTCACTTCTAAACAACCGACATATACCACGTGGAAATTTCCCTGTATAAGGACATTTTGGCCCAATACCACCTACCTTAGCTTTAAATTTATTGGTATTTCGTTCATCATATTAGAAAAGTAAGATTTTATGTTGCACATTTTGGAAAAATTGGGAGATTGATGCACGTAACAATAAGCACCATATAAGCTGCAATGAATTAAGCAGAACTGACAGACATTAAAGAGAAGGACAGATTAACACCCTCAGGGACTGGGCCAGCCAACTAATAGTTGGTCCTATGTGAGTGCAGTGAACTGTGAGATGTCAAATAAAAGGCTTGTTTCATATCAGCAGCTATGTTTGACTCTTTCTCTTCTCCACTTTCTTCACGTCTCCCTGGAGGTCATGGGGGCTCTACTGATCCATTAGAAACACACCGATGAACCAATCTGGGAAAAAAAAATTACTTCACCCTAAAGCTAGGATACAGCAGAAATATATACAGTATATGTCGCATGGCACTGGAAGGCATGCACTCAGATAGCTACTTAACAACATAATCGACCTTGTCTGGCATATCCAAAAACCATACCAAAAAACTGTACATTAAGTCATACCCACTCACACACATACATGCACATACTGTGAAATGACTTAGGTCATTTGGAGTTTCCAAAGATGCACCAGAAGCCAAGTCCAACACAACGACTGGGAGAAATGATTTCAGACCCTGGTAATCACAGCTTTAATTACATATTCTGCTCTCTCTCCTTTCCTCCCCTCTCTCTCTCTCTCTGTCTCTCTCTTCCTTCATCACTCCCTCTCTTTAGTTCTGTCTCCTGTTGGCTTCACTCTATGGCCAGACATTTGTCACTTTGCCATCCCCCTTATGGCTTCCTCTCTCCCTCTCTCTGTGTGAAGCAATGGAAACAGGATTTTTCTGTTCAGTCTTTCTTTCCAGTTCTTTTTCGTTTACTCGCCCCACCTCTCTTGCTCTTGTTCACCTTCGCCACTGACTCCTCGCTATTTCAAGGATTTCTAAAAGGCAAGCTTGTGCACGTTGTGCTTGTATTTGCGTGTAACTGTGTATGAAAATTGCATCAAGGTGACAAGAGTGGCTACAAATGGTGCAATGGTGACGTGTACTGCTTATAGAGCATTTCACTGGTGTGCATTTAACCATGAGTGCATGAAGTGAACGCGTATAGATGTGCTTAGCCTCTGAGGATAAAGATCAATTATAAGCACTGTGAAGAGCATATTTGTGATATGCATCACTAAAGCTCTATGTAAAGCTAAAGTGTTACATTTAGTATTCTTTTCAAAGTGGATAATATTTGGTGTTTTAAGCACATCTTGAATAGAAGTAAATCACATATGGAATGTGAGCCGTTTTTATCTGATATGGACGAGGTTCACATGCAGTCCAAGAGTTAATGAGCCACCTATCAGATTATTGAAGAAATCCTTCCATTTTATCTTTCTCCAATGGACAATGACTCAAACTGAGCATGATGAGCTTTGGATATTTCTCATATTTGAGAAAATACATGCTATTCCAAATCCTTGTAAAATATCCAATATATGCCTAAGGTTCTTCATATAAGGCTAATGAATGCATTCTTTTTTCTTTCTTTTTTTCGCAAAAAACTAATCAAAAACTGCTTTCAACATTTGAATAAATCTGAAAGATTGTACTCAGATGTTGAGAAAACAGAAAAGGCGACTGGCAGTGCAGTCTGTGTGTGGGCCACTCATGTAAAGCTTGGTTTTACTGTATGGTGGAAGCAGAGGATGTAGGAAGAGTGTGTAATGGAGGAATTTTTTTCAGAGGCTCGGAAGTGGCACAGAGTGATATTCACACGCATACAAGCTCAGTCCTAAACCACTTGCTGCAGTTGTGCCAAGGAAAGACCTACCACACCTTCGCCAGAATACAGAGGCATTGTTGATCAGACAGGGATATAACACACACAGAGCTCTGTGTGTAAACAGCAGGGCATGGCTAGTGTCTGCTTGTCCCTATTTGTTCCCTGTGTGACATATAACAGACAAAACAGAAGGGCAACTGTAGGCTAATCAGTGTGAAAGTGTGTCTGTGTGTGTGTGTGCACATTAAAACCATTTACATCCCTTCATTATCTGCTGTCTAGCTATCACAGGCTGTTTTAGCTTGTTAGTATATCTAAATGCTTATAAGCATAAGACAAATTAAGATGTTTTTAACACAGGTTGCAGCTAATTAGTCAGTTGATCAAATATTACACGTACTGAAGAAAACTAACAACGAAACCATCGTGTGTGTTTTTTCAGGGAGCACATTTTGCCACCTTGTTTAAAAAATTACAACCCATAAAACATTTGTATTGTATTTTGACCATTAAACATTAAACACCCTTTTAGGACTAAAATTAGCATCAATGTATTTTCCATTTCCATTTTCCATTGCTGGATACTGTCAGCAGACCATCCAAAAGAATCTCTGTCCCCAACTACTTGTTCTTCCTCCCCTTCATTCACTTCTTTTAATACCAAGTTGGTTGTTCTTTTTTCATTTTTTGTTTATGCAGTGGTTTGTATTGATTGTCATTTACTCCCACTAGCTCGCAGAGTGGTGCCAACAGTTCTGACTGCTTCGGGCTGGTTGTTTTTGAATCAAATTTAAGAAAACTTGCAGCCAGAAATCAAAAACATTAACACGTCAAATACTCCCACAAAACGCCTACATTGATCCATGGAGGACGGTAGTCCAGATGATACATGAATTTTTGATAAAAATAAAATGTCCAATGATAAAATACCAAAAAGAGTGAATTTTATAAGCACTTTTAGGAATGGCTTAATTTTTTACCACAAGCCCGCTGTAATATCTCTGTAATATCTCATTCTATCCATCTGACATGGATAGATATGCTATTGGCAAAATCACCCAACACCAATAAAAGAGTTAATATATTTAAAAAAAAATCAACTTCTATTTCCCTAATTGTCTCAGTAGCACAAAAAGTACTACTGCCTTTGTAATCACTTTTTTTAATGTATGGATGCAGACTCAGTTTGCACCCTCCATCAGCTGTGTCCTTTAAAGCAGGTGGCTCTTGAAATGGGGCACAATAGTAGGCTGCTAGCATCATCTCCAGAGTCACAAAATAACAAATTGTACCTTTAACGGAGGTAGGTCAAAGAAGAACAGACACAGCAAAGCATCACTGAACAGAGAATGAATATGTGGTTTCTTCTCCAAAACAGCCTTTTACCCTGTAGAGCTTATTCCAGCTACCATAGGGTAAGAGGTGGGTACGACAGGTTGCCAGTCTGTCATAGGACTAGCACAAAGACAGACAACCATTAACACTCACACAGTATCCACACCTATAAGCAATTTAGAATAGCCAAAACTAACCTAACCCTACTAACGGTGTGTTTTTGTACTGCAGGAGGAAGCCTGGAGTACCTGGAGACAACCCACGCAGACAAAGGGACAACATGCAAACTCCACACAGAAAAGGCCCGGGCCTTTCCTGCCCTAAAAAGTGAGACCTACTCATAAAAATGTATAAACGAGTCAATGGATCATCTCTTTTAGGTTTTATGTATTCATACAGAGAATGAAAAATGTCTTTATTGTAATGTTCTTCATTGAGCATTACCGTGCATACTGAAAGCAAGCATAAGCGAAACAGTGTGAGAAAGTTCAAAGAGATCACATGAAAAGAGCTGAGATTGATGAAAGACTTAAAGTATCCCTAAGAGAAAGTTAAAATGAGGGTAAAAGTGTGATTGAGGTGGACATATGAGAGATTGTGAAAGAGTACAAGAAGCAAGAGGAGCCCGAGGCCTTTCTCTCTCTCTCACTCCCAGTCTCTCGCCCTCTGCAGCATCATGGGAGTCAGTGTGCTACATTAGAAACAAGATCGGCCGATAGCCTACATTCACTGCTGGCCTATCTATGTTATAATACTACAGAACTGTCTTTCTTAAAGCAGTATTCCCATAAATATGTGAATTTTGTTAATAACTGTAATAAAGGAATGAAATTATCTGCATTCACATAAACAAACTTAATTGTTGCAAACATTGTATCTCTAGTAGGATTTTAAATGGTAGAAATAACCACATGCACTGTTAAACATCTAAAATGAGGACAAAAAGAGGCCACCAAGGATTCTAATCCAGGTATTTTATTGCCAATTTTCATTTGTTTTCAATTTTAAAAGATCAGTAAACAAAGATACTTCAAGGGTACAAATACAACGGCTTTACATGTAAAGACCTAAAACTCTCTTGAACAAAATATCACACCTGCAACTTTCCACCCTGGGAATCGATCTGTGTGTCATTGTGCTTGTGTATTTATTTGTCTGTTTCCCTGTGTTTGTAGGGCTGTGTGTTTGGAAATGATTGTGATTCCATCGCTACCCTTTCGCCAAGATTAAAGGCACCTCTCTGTGCCGGGGGACTAGAATAGCACTCACACAAGTCTGTATTTCCACCAAGACGAAAAAGCTCGAACATTACTGCTTAACTACCATCCTAAAATCGCATTTATACTTATTTTCCATCAAGGCAGCGCAGGTGCCTTTGAAGAACAACACAACATTTCAACATTCTGTAGCATTACATATTGAAAGTTGAGGTTATAAAAAAGCACAGCCTACAGAAGCTACAGGCCACATCTGCAAATCACTGCTGAATTTCCTTCAGTAGTTCCTTACATCAGCACTGGTGTTTTTAGTCACCCCTCTCTTACGTTGTCTCCAAACCACTCAATCTGGAGTGTCCCTCAAAGACAAGAGATAATAGAGAGGAGCCCAATTCCCAACGTCACATGACATTACTCAGCTAGAGCCAAACATGCACAATTACACAATTATTTACTACAAAACAACAATCGTTAAAATGCTAAATGGATGAAATTTGAATGTAGCTAAGCATAAATTTATTCATCAAACTAACAGCCTTCGTTCCATTTCCCTTGATGTCTACCAGTGTTCTCCTCCACTGGACCACAATATTTCTCACTTTTTAATATCTAGTCATCTAGGCATAGCTAGCCATATGTGAGTAGCCTGTGTAGCCCCAGTGATTAACCTACAGGTTTTAAGAACCGCCATTTATAATAAGATCTAGAAAAAAATCTGAGGGCATGGGTGTGCGTGAGAAAGAGAGAGCACATGTATGAAGCAGGCTGTTTCTCATTGTCAGTGTGCGGACTCATAAATCTTTATATGCACACACACACAGATGCAGGGCCTCCCCTCACTGACAGTTCGTTCATCCACCAAGGAGACGCTTGTCACCGCGGAGACAGGAACCAGGACCACCAGGGGATTATGGGATAGCTCAGTCCTCCAACATATAGACAACCTGCCATTGCTGATAGATGGTAGAGAGGATTCATTTGCCCATCTTCCCCTCCCTGTCTCACTCTTTTCATTTTATTCAACATGCTCTGCTAGCATCCTCTTGTCTGCTGCTCTTCTTCCATCAGCCTGCTGCTTTTCTTGCTGTCTTGCGGTATATATTAGTATAAATATTATGAATCAGCATGGCATATCAAATCATATCGATTGCTTGGCTCACATGTAACGCTTGTAAAGATGTTTAAAGTGTCACAGCCATTACTTTACTTTATAGTCACAAAATTACCTCATATTTCCTATGATTATTTAATACGGGCATTGCATTTTTTGCCCTAAGAGCTGCTTATGCTGAAAGAATGTCATTAGCCTGCATTTCCATGGAGAGTTTGGTTATGATCTTATTGCCATTTTAGGGGTGTTTTCCATAGTGCTGAGGAAAAACTCTGTTTTTGTAATTAGTCTTGTATTAGAAAAAAAAAAACGTTGAATGTCAGCAGCTTCTCCCCCATTTCTCTTCTCATGGATCATTTGTTATCGTTAAACTCTCAATAACCTAATTTCTCTTAATCATGAGCTACCACGAGCTTTTCCAGAGTCCGGTTTGCATCGGTTACGAATCCTTTTATTAAAGACCTGTAATAACTTAGCAAACTTAGAGACACCTATATGTTTACAAACCTTCATGCTGAGACAGGAACCAAAGGGAAAGAGGATGTCTATCAATTTTGGGGGGTGGTTCTGACCTTCAACAAGACAATCCTGGGATCAATTTCCCCTGGTCGGGAGCTGTTTTCCCTGTGCCTGCACAGATTTGCTCTGTATACTCATGCTTGGTGATTCTAAATCCACAAAATGCATCTTGACAAACTCTGTAGAGTCTATTGTAGCATCCCACCTTACTGCAGAGGTTGGACATTAAGATTTAACACCTTACATTCAACACAAGCAATAGACTGTCAGCCTCATGCTAAGATTAAGTTCCTATGAGAACCACACAGTGCTCAAATATGACAACTCGTTGTTATATTGAGGCATTAAGGTAGAGCTAATGCACATGTGACACAAAATCCTACTGCTTAATCTGCACTATTAAATTCCAGGTTGGGAAAAACTGCAAGGGAAATCCCAGCTGGAATTCCCGAATTACATTCTTTTTCCTGGGATCGCGGGAGAACTCAGTGAGGTCAGATCCCAGAAGACCCAAAATGACATAAAGAGTTATCTGTTGAATTAATACAC
>VUQR01035156.1:5811-27038 GCA_015108515.1 Hemichromis elongatus | reverse complement strand
GGGCTCCTGGGGGGGGGGGGGGGGGGGGGGGTCACTGATAGAACTCCAGGCCTGTGTGACTCAGGCCTGAGGTAACTTAGATAGCACAAAACCAACACTTTTTTGTTATGGTTCATACATAACCACAATGACATTTGTCATCATTACGATTATATATGTTAAAGATGAGTACATGTAATAGTTATATCCATTAATGAAAATAATGAGACACTGGATTAAAAGATACAGGGAATTTAGTGAGGATGAGGATGAGAAGGAGGTACAGAGCACTTTTATCTTTCACAACATTATTATGTGGTCCTGTGGTTTGTTTCAAGTATATTTATCAAGTTTTGTCCTTGTTTTTCACAATGTGAGCTCTAGTTAGCGCTCTCCTTTCACCTTTTCTCACTGTCCTCCATTCATTTCTCTATGATCCTTTATTTGTGAACTTTTTTCTATACACCCATTAATCTCTTGCTCTCTCTCCTTCCCTCTATACTGTTCTCTTTCTCTGTGTGCACCGCAATAAGTGGCACACAAAAAGAGAGAGAGATGTAAAGAGAGACTCATCAGAGCGTGAAATAGTCAGAGCTTTTACTACAACTGGCAGCATTTGACCACATACTGCACCAGCCATTATCGTGGTTACCCGCAGCAACACTGCGCTAAGAGAACGGCATGCTGAGAAAAAAAGAAGTGGAAGAGAGAAAGAACACAAACAGACGGTGTGTTCTGCATATGGAGCAGGTGTTAATGGACAAATTAAAAACATGCATGATCTCGCTTTCTCTCTCTCTCTGTCTGTCTATCACGTACACACACACACACACACACACACACCCCTTCTGTCTTCCTGACTTCTTGTAAAACAAAGAAATGTTTTGCTTTGGGTTAATGTCTTTTACACAAAACGCCGTGCACACTTTAAATCAAGCCCTTTCCAAACTTACCAAACTCCAAATCCTAGTACTAAAACTCAGACCTCTACCTGACCTATCCTGGTTTAATATTTTAAACACACTCTCAGCAAAAAGAAGGATGTCATATGTGCTTGCTTTTGACATGTACACAACATTTCCCACCATTTGCAATAACTTGGTCGTAAATGAAAAGAAATATGAATTAACTTAATTACTTAGAATACTGTTTTCCTCACTGAGGATGTTCAATTGTCTACGTAACCCAAAACTAAATTTATGTAGAGGTGTGATTATTGACCATACAGGTTATACTGATCATACAGAGAATCGGCCTTTTCTAAATAATTGGTGATTTGGGAAAGCTCTCCTTTGGCAGGGTTTTGTATCCTTACAACTATTAAAGGCTTAAACTCTTTCCTATTCAGTTTTACTGCCGATACACTGCATGTCTTCAAAATGCATGACATGCAGGGAGAATTTAACCCAAAAAGTAACTGCCGAATGAAGCGGAGATTTGGATTCAAAGCCACTCGGCTGAGTTCCCTAAGTGAACCTACACAAGCACAGGGAGGGCATGCAAATGCTACTAAGGATGGACTAATGGGGACAATATTGCTGAAAATGAACATTGTACGATATTCATGATTAGTTAAATCTAGTGATTAAACCCAGAAACACATGTTTACCGACGTCACAGAGAAAGGGATCAGAGCACTGCTCTTGAATAGATTTCTATATAAACAGAAGCGTTTTTGCAGCCACATGAGTTGCCCTCTGCTGGCCAGTATAAATAGTGCAATGAAATGACTTCACTTTTCAGACCCAGAGTTTATATCCATCTTAGACAGTGGCAGGCTGATAATATTTGAAGAACTCTCATACACAAAGTTTAACACCCACAACCAAAATATCCCATGGTATAAACAACAATGATCTGTTTCACTTAACCTGTCAAGTTCATGTACATACAACACACATTTGGTAATCTTTCGACCTCAGTGATTCCTCTGCGACTGTTGTGAAGAATGAATAACCCAGTGGGATTCAGTTCTAATATCACAGGCCCCGCTCGCCAAAAAATTAACATCAACATAACAGCGTTAGCCTGCTCATAGTCATCCATTAGAACTACTTAGTGGAGACAGCCAGACAGACCAGGGAATATGGCAGTGCTCTTATTAGAGCCCCTCTTTCATAAGGACATAAGGATAAAGCACCAAGCAAAGACCTACAAAATATACACAGTGATGCCACAGGTTTAAAAATGGCTCAAAACCTAAAATAGGTATGTGCCAAGCAAGTGACCATACTGATTTAAAAGCATTCTGCTCTTATGTTAAAACCACCACCTCAAGGCAAAGGCCTCAGTTCCTGCTTTTTTGTGGGGATTCATTCATTAAGATTCACATCCTTCTTGAAATTCTTTACTGTGAACACAGCAGTGCATGTTTGTGAGCTCAAAAGTGTTAGTCAGTGTTTTCGTCCTGGACTTGGTATTGGCAATCCTAGATGTCTGTTTAAGTTCTTGAATTTTTAAAGTGTGCAGTGGATCTCAACCGAGTCATCACAGGAAAAAGGGAGTGGCTGTTCAGTGGAAGTGCTGTTTCTTGTAGCAGAATGTGCCAGTTGGCAAACTTGTGAATGGAAGATGTGACACAATCAGTTACAGCTATATTTGTCACAGGGATAACAAACAAGCTGGATGGGAAGTAAGTGAAAGCTTTGAATCAATAACGGTTGGTGGTATTGTGACATCTTTTTACATAGATCCACTCATAAAAACTTCTAATAGCTTTTGTTAAAACTAGAACCACTGCACAATTTCAGGTATCCTAAAACTGCTAGGATACAGATTCATGTACTAAGTGTGTTGCAATAGTGCATCAAGTACTTGTTTAGCAGCTAAAAAACTGTGCAAAGTTTGCACTGATAGATTATAATCACAAAATACAAACAACACAATTAGAAGCCACATCTGGCAGCTGTGAGAATAAATAAGAAATTATCGTTTCCCATCTGGCTTCTTAGTCTATGCCTCTGCTCTTTATCTCTTTACCCCAGACCAAGCTCTTTCCCATCTTTCTCACTATCATGTCTTTTATCACTCTCTTGCTCCCTTTATGTCTGTGAGTATCTCTCTCTCCCTCTCTCTCTCCATCCCCGCCGTTGCCAAGGCAATAGTGTTTTGTGGAGGCAGCTGGTTAGGGCTCATTTGTCAAGCTGCTGACCTGCCCTCCCTTGTCCTCACCCCTTTCGCTTGCACTCTCTTCCACTTTTTCTGTTATTCGGTATACAAAAAAGACAGAAGAGTCTAATTGTCACACTTGTATATCCCAAACAATCATGCAGTACAAGTGGAAATGGCATATTTAAGTGCGGTCCAGTTCCCTCATTATGTTTATGAGTGTCCATCTAAAATGATGTGTGTTTTTCCATGTGAGCAATAGCTTGGCAATGATTTAGAGGTATATACAGTAAACAAAGCAACCGCTTATGGGTTAGCGTAATGAGCTTGACAAAGGATTCTGAAACACTGATTGTGCTCTCCTTGAGAAAGACTGTGGCAGCCTGCCGGAGATAAAAGCTGATTTTGTGGAAAGTAGAGTGAAAAAACGCCAAGATATGATGTCAGTCTTGAGACTCTCTCCTCATTTGCTACATGTTTCCTACCCTTTTCCCCAATGCTTGTGCCTTCATGTGACTGCAGCTATGATCTTAATCATCCGTTAAAGATACTAATCTTTTTAATTAGTCAGTAAGCCATCCAAAAAATAAGTCACAGAACTGGAACTCTCAACCATGTTTGTGGTTTTGGTGGAACATTTTTAGTGGAATTATCTGATAATAGCCTGCTGTGTGGTACGGCCTTTACAATAAAATTCAGCTTTGTTAAGTGTTTTATTAGTCTGCTACGTAGCACTAATTAGCAGAGTCTGCATTGCATATACACCAGTTTATGCATGTAGCTTGCTAACGAAGTTTGCTAGCTTAACACTGCTAATGGGGTCATTTCCAGCTCCAAAAATAGACAATCTGATGACATCAGTAATGCTAACATTGAGGCAAAAATTAAATGCAAATGTTTGAAGGCACTGAGGCTACATCCATCTTTTATATACAGTCTATCACCTAAACAAGTGACCAGCTGTTACCAGAAAACGGCAAACAAAAATAATTGAATTTCACACAATAGGAGGTCATTTGTTTCAGTCAGTTTATTACTCCAGTTGTTTGTTTGTTTGTTTTTTTATTTATTTATTGGTTTTAACCAGTTTTACATGGTACACCGTGAACAAAAAATAAATAAATAAATAAAGTTGTTGTTGTTGTTGTTTTAAGCATTAGAAACAAAACAGTTTTCAAGCTTAAGGTCAAATACGTACACGGTAAAAGCACATGCAAGATCACAGGTGTCTCCTACCTTGAGAGGTGCTATAACAATGTACTCTGAAACACGAGAACACAGACTTCACACCTCATAAAGCGCATGCTTGTTTGTGTGTCTGTGTTGAATGTGTGTACATGTAAGGAGGAAAAAAGTTCAAGCAGATATTGTTTCACACTTCGCTTCATTGTCCAGAGCAACAGAGGGATTTATTAAAACAAATACAAAACACTGCACAGACAGGCACTGGCTCAACCACCACACACACACACACACACACACACACACACAGACACACACGTACATAGGTTTAATAATCCATCCTTAAGTGGAAAAAAATGCTCTCCCACAACACTTGTTGTCTTTCTCTACTAATTAATTCAGAGATTTTCACTAATGGTGCAGCTCTGACAGAAGGGTGCAGTGTGTATGGGTGCATGCATGTGACCTGCAAACCGCATCAAGCCTCATTACCACCAATATTCAAATGTATGCATGTTTATAAATATGTCTGTTTGTTTATTGGCATGTGCATTTTCTAATGACACAATTGCATAATGCTTGCTGGAGTTTTTGGAACTATGCAAACTGTTAATGAAAAGATGGAGACAGTTTGATACTTTGCAGATGTTATCCAAGCGTTTTTTTTAACTGTATGGTTCTCATTTAGGAGGTTTTTTTTGTAAACTCTACAAAACATGTAAAACATACAGTTTACTCTATAGCAGTTCTCTTGAGTGAAGAGAAAAAAAATACTTTTCTTAACAAATTTTCGAATCAAACCTCGATGACGAGCAAAATGTTAAAAAAAATCAATTTCTTTACCATCTGAATGTATTTTTAAAAAGCACACAGGCCTACTCGTAAAAACATACAGACACATCCCACATTTCTATAGCTTCTAAACATGCATCTCAAAAGGCCAATCTGTCCTGGTTATTAGAGTGTGAACTCCCAGTCTGCTCATCGTGTGCATGCATGTGTGCGTGAGTGTAGGAGGGAGCCTAATTTGATTCTCAACTGCACCATGTTTCTCCACTTGCTGCCTGTTTATGGAAATTGCATAATTGGTATGTATCTATGTGTGCATATATTTGCTCCCTCACGCAGTCAAAAAGTGACTGATTGCATAGCAAAACAATTAATGTTGTGTTTCTGTAGAAGTGTGTGCACCACCAGTTTGCTTAGATGTGTAAGTATACACGTTTTTCCAAATTCGTATCTCATTGTGCATATTCACCTGCATGGTGTTTACTCAACTTTTTGACCTCTGTATGGCGGTATGTGAAACAAGGGCTCGCTCGCTTGGAAACACTGCTTCGCTGATTACTAATGAACCATAAAGTGTGGGTTGATTGTACGTTTTTTTCTGCAAACATTTCTATACAATAACCAACCTGACTGCCCTTTCCATTTTCTAAAAATACTGTTTCAATGAGAAGCTTTAGAAAAACTGAATTGCTGGCCCAGTTTGCATTAAGTAGTCTGCCAATTCCATCAGGATCATCTATAATAAAAATAGAGTCACTTAGATTGCTGGAAGGTGCTCTGGATAAAACTGCTCATCATAAGACAGGTGTTATGATGCAAGTTTATAACAGGAAATATGATATACAATTCAGGCATATACAGAAAAACACATGCAAATTATTTTGTCCGATATTTAGTTTTCGAACTTGGCGTTTTTTTATGCCTTAAATGTAGCTTCTATACCTTCGTTGTAGACTTCCTGTGACACAAAACAAACGGCTGTGGGTGGAAGCAGTTCGCTTGTTGACAGATTGTTTGTTGAGGGACTTCCCTGCTTTTTCCCAGTAAAGGTTTTAATGGTGTAGTTTTGGATGTTTTCTTTCACTCCACCCAAGCTCACCTTGATGGCTCTGCCTCTTTGCTGTCTGTGTAGACAGACTCCATTCTAAACCATGACGGCACCATCCTCACTTCGGCTTGTGTTATCAGTCTTTTTGTGGGGCTGCTTGAGCTTAATGGTGTACTAATTTATATTCATATGCACACTACTAAATACATTTCCACTGCAGGTCTGATTTTAGTTACAGATGTAGGAGAAACGCTTACATGGATTAAATGAAGCATTGAAGCAAAGAATTTGGCCCAAGGATTTTTGTAATAGAGTTATTTTAGTTACTCAATGAGTTGTTGCAGCCCTAGTGTTAGTACTTTAATTTACTGGCTCCCAAGGAGTTCTTTAACTACATCCTGTTTACACTTGGAAACCTTCATCACTGTATCTTCCAATGCTATTTTTATGGCAAAATCTGCATAGAGAGGGACACATAAACATTTCACAAGAGCTCAAAACCATCATTGTGGTAATTCCAACAACATCTTGTCATGATGACGGATAGACAGATCTACAAAGTGAAAACAATACCAGTGCCAATGTCACAGCTGGTAAATTCAAGCATCTGTATTGGCACATTAAACCAAGAGGTGGGTAGCAAAGCACACCCACACAAACACAAATGTGCAGCACTGAGCTGGTAGAGAGGTAATTTGACAGCACTGAGCGTTGGATGTGGTGTTGTCTATGTGCCCTCCGTATTGTTCTCTGTCTCTCACACAAACACACACACTAGCGCAACCATGTACATTTTCATCTTTCACAAAACACACTAGGCAAGACCTCACAAGCTACTCTGGAGACAAATTGCCCGCGTCCTTTTTCAGACACAGAGATACAAAGGGGTGAAAAAGAAAATTGGAGAAAAAACGGGCAGGGCTAGTACGCATAGAAAATTACCACAACTTAAAGAGAACTACAACTTTTCTCTTTCTCACTTCCTCCTCTGTCCATTCCACCACGCTCCCATCGCTGCCTCCATTCACACTAATCTCCCTCCTCACAGTACCACCCCTATCTCTCTTTCTACCTCACTCCCTCTCTTCTGTCAGAGAAAACAGAATCAGGGTAGAGTCAGCCTCGAGGCAATCATATTTAGATCAGCTATTTTGTAATTTCTTTTTTCTCAGCAAAATCGTTCAATGCTTTTCCCTAAAGGGACATGCCAAGGTCCCAATAGTTCATTTCTGACTTACACTGTGTATTTCTGTGGGAATGCGTATTTTCTAAAAAAGCCCAGCATGGGACAAGTGTTGCAAAATAATTAGGGCCATAAATGGTATGGAACAGTAAGCTGTCGTTACTATTCGTTACCATATTATTCGTTACATATATCTGTCCTTTAAAGTTTCGTTCCTTTGCTGTGCTTGCATCAGCATAACCAGCTTCTGGTCATATATCCAGAGCAGCTATTTTTAACCCACATCACATTAAAGGCGTGAAACTTTATCCAGAAGAAAGGCACAGTGTAGCATACCCGTCTTATACGCACCAACTGCTTGACTCTGAGGCTTGGAAAGAAGAAGGACTGTACACTGAAGTATTAAACCACAAAGTTAAAATTCTCAATTGAAAGCTCTAGTTTTGGTTAAATTACTGTTAAAATTACAAATATTCTATCGCTCACCATGACACGAAGTCTTAATTTTTGGTGTCTCTATTATTATTATTATTTATCATACTTTGGGGTTTACTTTTGATTTAGCACCTACAGTTTTAACTTATTCATATGAAAACGTCACCACAGATGAGTTATAGGCACACTTACTCCCCAAGTGGTTAAAGGACATGTCTGGGAATCAAACCCCTAATTTCCTAATAGCAAAATGGTTTCTACATAGTATAGATCACATTTGTGACATGTTTAGAATACGTTTCACTTCAGGCACATCTCCCCTGTAGTCTACAGTCATCACTTAGCAACTCAGTCTTCCCCTAAAGAAACACACATGTACATACAAGCATACACACACGCACACTCAGTAACCATGATAGCCGGAAGTACAGCCCATCATTTGATTTGGACAAAGCATTATTAAAACCCACTTATTCCTGGCTGTAAACGCTATAAGCTGTGGAAACTATGCTGTCTGCCACAGGCTGAAAAAGCAAGTCCTGCAGACATCTGCTTCAAATCCGACCTAAAACAGTAGAGGCTGACACAAAACGAGTTTAGGACTACTGTTACTAAGACAGCGTCTCTCCTATTCATTCATTATGGCAGCACACTTTGTTTAATGTCATTACAACTCTTCTTCCATCTCTCATCCAAACTGAACATTTCCAAACAAGCACTGTAAGCAAACTTTTGGTTTCCAAGGCAAACTACAGTAACTAACCACTGGAGCCAGGCAGCTAAAAGAGCACAGTGCTTTCCATCTCTTTCCACACTGCTAAACAAAGTCAAGTAAAGTTTATTCCTGTAGTTCAATATCAGCTTTAAAATCTCATTTACTTATTATGAGACCACACCAGCAGCAGTTCGCAGTCATGCTCTCCGTGAAGATAAAGAGCCTCCTCCACAGCCAGAAAAGCTAAGATAAACAGTATGGGCAAAGAGTCACTAACTAAACACTCTTAACATCTGATTTATAGGTCAGAGATCCATTTTCCAAGGAAGCAGTACAGTTGATTTCATGAACTTATTTCATCAGTATACTTAGTATCAGTTCCTTTAGCCTCATTCCAGTTGCTTTACTGGGATAGATTGAGTGGTCAAAGAAACAGTGATGGTGTGGGTATTTAAATTAAGGTTTTTATACAGCGGTATTATGTGATATAATTAGGGATGATCACAGCTCCCATAAATAAACATAACGCCTAAAGAGTGACAAGCTAAACTGCTGAGGTATGTTACAGTGTATATATCTTGCTAAAGCTACAAGCCCAACAGCCCTACAGGCCACAATGATGCCCAGAAATGATCATTTGCAAGAGCATTTCACCTTGCTGTGTGTTTGATGCACAATACAGGGCTCCTATTATACGAACAAACAGACTATACATTCAGTTTTACATGTATACAGATACAGGAGTGCATGCGTGTAGGCTAAAAGCACTTTAGTTATCTGCAACACTGAATGACTGCATTCTAACAAAGCACGTGTGATCATTAAAGCCATTAGATTCAAGTCACTCACACTGCGCACACTTTTTATGCACTTGTTGTTACAAGGGCAACAAGTGCATAAAAAAAACTGCAGCCCATAGCAAAGCTAGTATCAATGTCCAACATTACACCGAGCTTAAAAACTACACAAGAATCACTGACAATTTATTCACGGTGACTGTGTCAATGTGAAAATAAGGTCTGAAAAACACACTGATACAACGAGCTTAATATTTACTTACTTACTTAATATTTACTGTTAACAACATTAAAACAACTATTATAAGACTAACATAAAACACTACAGTCTAATTACAATACCATTTACCGGTATTAGCTGTGCAGTTGTACAGCTAATATCTGAGTCAGCATGTCATTAAATGTTTTAGCCAAAAAAGAAAAGGTTTGTAATGAAATGACTACACAAGAACTAAACAAGTAAATAAGACTGAGGGATTAATTTTAGTTTCAAAGCATATTGACCAGTATTGTACAAACATTAGACTGACAGCTGGAGCTAATTTCCCACACTTGGTGTGGGTCAGGATGACGACTACAGCAGCTGGCTGTGAGCAAAATCAACACTGTGGTAAAAGTCCTCTTCAATTGCGGTCAAATAGCCATCACAAACCTCACCATGAGTCACCATCAGATTTTAAGCATTGGGTTGAGAAGAGCCTTAAACTGTGCCTCTCTTATTTCACAGCAGGGATCTTTAAATGGAGTTCCAGTGGAGTGCCCTTTTCAAGTAAGAAAGATGACGAAAAACTTCAAGCTGACTTAGTGAGTGGTTTGTTCTGGGATGTTTTTACATGTTATTAAGCCACCTAAAAGGGCAACTGTTCTTTTCTATTTTGTGTATCTAAATTAAGTTGACTAGATAGATGTGCCTTCTCGGCATTTCTCCAGCTCCCTGCTTTCTTTTGAGTTCTTGTACCTTTTCCAGTAACTAGGTCCTCTTTCTTTTCCACTGCATGACTTACTCAAAAAAAACGCAATACATCTCATTCAAATTCAGTGCTCTGACATTCGAATGACTTGAAATTCAAACAAACAACCGTCCAACAAAGAATTCGCTTTCCCAACTTTTTGGCACTGGAACTTTTAAGTCAAACTGCACTATAGCGTACAAAAATCGATAAAATCTACAGATGACCAACATCGCAGCACGGCAGAGACCGAGGCAGAGGTCTGAACAGTCTGATGACAATAAAAGAAGAGCATAAGTAAGTCAAAGTAGGAAACAGAGACAAGGCAAAAAGCATAAAGGGGTGGGGCATTGTTGATTTTGTTGTGTGCTGAGAGAGCAGTCCACCTTAGTGCTCATCCCAACCACCACATCACACTGACACCCTCGCCTTTTCACTTCATCACCAATAACATTTGCGAGATTACACTGGCATAAAGCATGATAAACAATTAAGAAAAACAAGAGGATAATGACATGAAAATCAGTTAATGATTTTAAGAGGGACTGATCAAAGGTACTTACAATATCTCATCGTTTTGAAATTCCAGGACGCCGTGAGAGTCTTCGAAGTCTTCTCCACCACCTCGTGCTGTTCCTTCCAACGTCTTGTACGGCAGCATGACCACACCACGAGCGCCTGATGTTCTCAGCACCTTCACCTCCATGATGCCAACGCTCTCGCTGACATGGCATACAGGCTCCTCAAATGTAAAGATGCCGGCATGATCATCGTCAAAGATGGTAACAGTTGCTGTGGATGGCATGCCGAGACAGGCTACTGACTCAACGTGATTAGCTGACTCGCCCTCCTCAGGCTCCTCGCCTTCTGAGGTCAACACTTTGACATTGGAAAGGTGAATCAAGAAGTTTTCATCCTCCTCAAAGATGTCATCATCAATGATCCCCACGCGGACCTCCTTCATCGTCTCGCCAGGCTTGAAAACCACTACGCCCTCGGTGAACTCGTAGTCCGAGCCAGCGTTGGCCGTGCCATCTTCTGTCCGGTACTCCACGGAAACCGTTTTGCCCAGGTCGCCGCCACGCCGCAACACGTTCACTGCCACTGTGCCACAGTTCTCAAGACACTGGTAAGAACCGGGCTCAAAAAAGATTTTGGAGATGGGATCGTTTTCACCAGTATCTGAGCGAACCTCATGCATGCTCACAGCTTTTCGTGCTTGATCAGCAGCATGTTTTTTCAGGATGTTGCCAGCACCTGTCATCAGTCGGGTGGCCTGGCATCGATAAAAAGCGCGGCTCTTCTGCTGCTGGCTCAGGACTTGGTAGTTGGCAAGCTCAATGAGTTGCTCCACCTATTAAAAGAAAATATAAAAAGCCACAAAGAGTGCAACAATGTGCATTAATGGTAGATTTCCTGGGGGTATAAATACCAACTCCCAAACTGCTGAAATAGTATCCTGTTTAATGTTTTTAAAAAGCTGTGTGTCACTAAACCAGTGTGGTGGAGTTTCATCAAGCTCGGATGGATAAATAAGATCTAACTATGTGTCACATCAATGAGTACTGAACAAGAAACTGTCACATGGCAGTAAAGTTATAATGAGTCAAACACTTGACAGTATGTCAAGCACAGTCTGGGAAAAAAACAGATGTAAATTACATGCCAAACCAACCACTTAGTCCTCTTTTGCAAAACCATTTTTCTTGTAGAAGGACAAAAGAATGTAAATTGAAAATGTTTTCAAAACTCTCATCTTTGTGTAAATTGTAGGTCTGCAGCATTTTCTTTGTGAGAGAACAAATGAAAATGCTCCATATTTTATTTTTATGTATAAAATGTCTTTGTTTTCCCATTAATTTTCTCTATTCACCAATACATAAGTGTGAAATTCACAAATTAAACTAATATTCTGCAACAGACCGATGATCTGACCCTGTAAGAATGAAAGCAAACAGCAGGAGTTTTATACATTTCAGATTAATTTTGGTTTTGTGCATCAAGAGCAGCAATAGCAACATATATTTCTGACTATTTTACAAACCTCTTTGTCGGGATGTTTCTGTTTGAGCTCCTTCAGGATCTTGGCCATATCTCTCCGAGTTTCTTCCTCATCCAAGTCTTTCTCATCTATATCTAATCCCAGTGGACCATCAAGGAAGTCAACGCCATGAGAGTTCAGCATCTTTCCATCCATCTCAATATCCACCTTAAAAGAGAAGGAATGGAAGGAAAGGAGCAGTGTAATCATTACACCTCATTTAAGGCTACTAGACACTGGTCAGTGAGTGTTTTATCTGTCAGTGTTTCAAAGCTCAGTTCTCACTGTTTAATTCTTTAAATAATTTGTCCTCTCAGCCAAATTTAGCTCGAGAACTGGCTTTTTCTGCTTGAAACTTTTGCTTTCACATTTCCAAAGATTTACTTTACACGTAACCATGATAAGGTAGCACTACCAGATCCCAAAGGATGGGTAGGTAATATATTAGTCATCAGTATTTGGATGGCACTTTATTTTGTAGCTGTCAGAATAAAGAAGCATTCTGTTTTTCACTGACATTACATTTTTTTTTTATAGAGGATCATTTCATTGATGAAATGTCCTTTGTCTCTCTAAATGGGAAGACAAGAAATACTCATTTTTTCCCTCAGGAACATATTTGAATTTCATTTAGTGATTTATTTTTTTCCAGAAGATGAAATGAAAGTGTTCTTCATATACTCACGGAGCACTGATTCTTTATAATGCCATCAAGCAATAACAACATGGGCAAATTTCAAATGCTGAAGAAGAGACAACCAGGCTCCATATTAATTGTAGCAAATAAATACAACTTCCTCCCTAGTACTGAAGATTTAACTAGATGTGTGCGATGCCCTTCATCTTCACATGAGGCATCAGATAGTAGTCAAAACGGGAAAATAATAGCTGACGATACTTATAAAGTTATTTGTGCGCATTTCATAGCAATAGTTTAGCATGGCAAAATGTCATTCAGTGATACAGATATAAGGTGCACATCACTCGTGAACACTCTTCGTGCACACACCTTAGCATCTTTTCCACCATGTTTTTGGATTAGGACAGCTTAATTATGTTTTTACTAGCTGGCTCTTCTCAACAGGTATGTCTGCTATGTTTTAGTTATAACTGTTAAGACTTTTATGAGACACTAATGAAGGCATTTTTCTTCTGTAACATTTAGTAGTAAGACATCGGTGAGATACGGGAACAAGAAACTGCTACAACAATAAAGTCTAACAGGGGAAATCAAGCAATTTAAGGAGGTTCCAAAAAGGAAAGGTCAGACACATTAAACTAATTTATTTGTACTGAAGGTAAGAAAACTGTTCCTTGTCCTGTCCTTAGTGTCGGGTTCATTGCACAAACACTGTGCATGTCAAAGTATGGTAAAGTGTAGTAGGTAGTAAGGTGTTTCTTGCCCTTTCTGACATTTTATTTAGTGCAGTCCCCAGATTTCACTAATTGATTAGTGAAAACAATATTATGCTTTATACAAAAAAGTCTGTGGAAAACAAACCCAAATAACCTCGTGATACCGGCTGTGGGAACGGTGACAGCATCATACCTTGGAAGGAAGTGGACGATCACCTTCGGTCTCAATGATCATGCCACGCTGCTTGCCTGTGCGGTAGCGCTTGTACACATACTTGTAAAACAGCAGGCGTCGGTCGGCTACCCAGGCGAACACCACACAAATGGGGAAGAAGAGGAAAGTGAGCAGCCCCTCCCACACCTGCACAACACCAGGTGAGATCACTGACAGAATCAGGTAGAGCCAAATGTAGGCAAAGATACTCCAGGTGGCTGTGACAAAGAACACACGGAGGTGCTTGACCTTCCTCGTCTCACCATCAGGCACCACATACACACAAAGCCCGATGATGACAAACATGTTGAACGCTGCAGAACCGACAATAGTGGAGGGTCCCAGTGTGCCAGCCTCAAACCCATGACCCACAATTTCTATAATGGACAGGAGGATTTCAGGTGCTGAAGAGCCCAACGCCATGAGGGTAAGGTTGGAGACAGTTTCATTCCAGATCCGGACAGTAGTAGTGGTGGTTTCTCCATTGGGTTTCTTAATGGTGATCTCCTTTTCCTGGGATGTTATAACCTCTATTGATGCCATAAAGCGGTCTGCGATGATGGACACACCCAGGAACATGTAGACCAAAGCCACAAAGTAAACAGTTGCACGAGCGACCTTGTCTCCAAATGATGGGTTTCGGGGCTCCCAGATAGGCAGAATCACCCCATGTGAACACTGCTCAGGCTTACTGCATTCAGTTTTATTGGTGGACACAGCCAAAACAGAGCCACCCGGGCTTGCTTCAGGGGGTGCCCCGGCCAATGAGGGATGGAGATTGAGAAAGAAGATCACCGTAACAACTGCTAACCTCATGGTCGGGGACAGACGGGAGGAGTGATCCCGACAGGTCATGTTGGTGTCAAGACCAGTACTCTGAGGTGTTAATGAGGATGTTGAACCTTCAGAGAGAAGACAAGAGGAAAAAGTACAAACTAGTATTAGAAATAAGACAAATGAATGTTGTTGAAAACAGTGGGGAATTCTTACATTTAAATCTACTTTAACATGAGTGTTCTTCATATACTTCCATTTACTTACACTAAATGATGCTGCCTGCAAGGTGCAAATAACATGAAATATGGAAATATGATAGAATGTTGTGGCAATATCGCCCACCCTATACACAAGAGCAAGTCAGCATTGATAAAAGTAAATGATAAGTTGGGAGGTAAGTGACTAAAACCAAATACCACAGTTCACATAAATGCATTAGGACCTGTGTAAACACAAAACCACAGAGATTAACAGACGTGTTACAGGTCAAATGTTTGCACAGTTGTTTATGGACACCAAGTTTGAATTACCACACAAAAGATAAACTTGAGCTCCTGACCTCAGCACTTTGGCTTTTCGAGGAGCAGCTTCTGAAATCTCCCTGCAGCGGTCCTCTGGCAATAATACTCTGCTCTACATAATATGACACTGCCGACAGTGGCCTTTATGAAAACAGTGCATTTATCTCAGCAACAGTAACTTGTGAAAAGATGGCTTTATTTTAAATATCACACACCCAATGGAGCTTTATCAACCTCTGGCAGAGTACACTTCAGAGAAAAGGTGTAGCAGTAATTATTCAGATGATTTGGGTTTATTTAAATTGTTTCCAAAAAAAACACTTTAGCAACGAGGTGTGGGTAATTCACAAATTAATCAAATTATTTTTGTTTTAAGTGTAGGATTTACGCAGACTATCGTCATAAAAAACCCATGTAGTTACTTTTAATGACAAATACAAAGGTTCGTCACAGAAAAAAACATAAATAAATTGAAGGTGGATCTTTTTATGGTTTTTTGGGAAAAATGCCTTAACAGACCGATTACAACTTAGTCCTAACATTCAAGGAAACAGACTTGTATCAGAGAACTACATTTTTGCTTCAAGATAAACAACATAATTGGAAATGTGGCACTGCAACACCTAAAATTGATCAAAATAACTCTTTATCACTCGAAAATAAATTGTTTTTTTTTTTCATGAGGTCGCTTATTATTTATGGGAATTAATCAAACATATTCAAGCATTGGGACTCCACTCTAAAACATGAGTCTATTAGTGGACTTTTCTATCTCGGTGGAGTCTTTGCTTGCTCTGTTTCTGTATTGTATGCACTTTTGTATGCAACAATGTGATGGTCAGAAAGTGGAGCAGTAGGCAAAATATTAGAAAGCACTTTATCTGAATGAAAAGATTAACAGAAAGAATAAACTTAGAATTGCAATGTTGATATGAGTTGTAAAAAGTGCAGTTACATTATACCTTGTAAATATTTCACAGCTTAAATTTGAATCTCCTGAAGTATTCTTTCTGCATAAATGAAACCTAATTTCATCCAAATTCGCATAATTATAAAAGGTGCAGGATTGCGGATCGTTATATAATTTAGTTTAAATTTAGGCGAGGACCAGATATTCTCTCCTGGGTTTCAGAAAAAGATAAAAATGCCATTCTACAGAATTAAGCCACACAGATTTTGCATGTTTGTATCTATATTGTCAATGCCTCTATGCCTAAATACAACGAAAAGAATGTTGAAAAATCCATATTTTCACAGAATAAATAGTCAGGCCAGACTTTTCATATATCACATCGTCATTACTGAATCATATAATGTGCTTGATTAAAATTAAAGGTGGCTTGTTGCTGCTCATTTACAGGTTGGTGTTACTCCCAGTTATAAATAGCCTTTTTTATGTGATACTTGCCTTGGTGCTGCCCTACAATTCATTCAGTTCCGGAAACATTAGAATAAATTAAACTGTCTTCTGACTGGCTGCAGTTCACAACATACGGTACAGCTCGAGAGACTTGACTTTGCAAAATATGTCGACCATGCTGAAACAAGTGTAGCAAATTCAAACTAATTTGCATTAAAAAAAAGTATAAATTAGTTTTACCACGTGAATTGTTTAAGAAAAGCAATAAAGCAATGAAAAAAGCGATAATCTGATGAATTCAAGATCAATAACCAGAATTAAGAGACAAAACAAAATTCAGATCAGAACTATTTTCTAACAAACTTTTTTCTTGACTATTTGTTGTAGTTATTCTCGGTGACTAACTGTTCACGCACAGGTGAAGCTGTGACCACTCTCCATCACAAGCTGATTGCAGGCAGTGCGTGTGTGCAAGGAGGCAACCCGTCTCCAAACAAACATGGTCTGACTCGGACAGATTGCAGTCAGTCAGGTAATAACCTCCATCTAGCATCTTTATCCATGTGCAGTTAATATACACCTGCAGCAGCTACGTCAGTATTTGTGGACGAATTTCTGAAAGTCTTTTTTAGATATTTGAGGTTCTGACTGGTTTCTGAATGTAGTTACTGTAAATTTAATGTGAATTTTTCTGCACGTTGACAGCAACAGTCTTGTGATTCTTGCCATTTTATCATAGATAATCGCTGTAATATCACAAACAGACTGTATGTAATTGTTCATTTGACCTCATTAAATCACAAACTGATAGCAGACTGACTCTGTCTCACTGCTGTTTTATCACCGTCTTGACGCACCAAAGTCTCCTTGAAAATGACAGCAAGTGGTAAAAGTCCTGGTTCTCATCTTTTAAGCAATCATTTCAAGGGTGATGAGATCGCAAATTCACTGCATACAGTCACAATAATTTTGATAATGCTGCAGTCAGGAACGACTGTTTTTCCTATGCGACTGTAGCTTTACACAGCACAATTTTGCCAAGCTACTACATTAACCATTATAAACATATTTTCAACATTAATTAACTTTTCTATGTTATTAAGCTAAGAATCCGTTCTGACGCTCTTCATAGTGTGTGTGTGTGTGTCACTTAATGGTGTTGAAGATGTTTTCTGGCTAAATTTGTTACTTTTTTATGTGAAATCCACCAGTGGTGAATTTAAATATTTAGATTAAATGAACCAAATATTTAACTGCTGCCCTGATGTTTACTGAGTGGGCTCTGCTGTGGTGTGACAGCTTTGTGCTCAGACATTAGGAAAATCAACTCTCAACAAAATTACACGTCTACCTGATTTAACTTGAATTTGCCAAGGTCATAACCAACCATTTCCCCCTTGGTTAATGGTAGTCAGCAGCTCCTTGCCTTATACGGGCTTCTTGTGTGGTCACAAAAGCCTTTATGTTAATTTTCCAACTGATGAATAATTCAGTGTGCACTGGGATTTGGCTGTTTTCACTTAGAGATGTCATTTTTCTAAAAGGCGGATGGCTGAACATAACACCAAAAGCCAGTTCTTCTCCATAGTAGTGCGTTTTCTAAAGCTTCACTACACAATTGTAGGTTATAAAGGTCCAAAAACCAGTAAATATGGTCAAAAAAGGACCAAAGAGAAAAAAGTCTTGGAACTTGGAACGGGGTAGGTGTGTAAAAATTCAGTAAGCTATCCCTCTAAATTAGCCGTGAGTGGGAATTCAACTACAATTCCATGTTGCTCAATTCGTGCCGGTGCATTTTTATGTCAAACAGAAGCAGCAAATTGCTACAAGTCTTTGCACGTTTCTAGTAGTAATGTCAGAAAAGCAAGGTAACAGGGTCTGTTTTTCTGCTTAGTGAGGTAGAGCCACTGAACTGGACTTTTTACATTCCACTAAAACATACAGGGGATCAGGGAAAGTGACAAGAAGTGTCTGGGTTGGGAAAAAAAAAGAAGACATGAAGGTGAGCTTGTTAAATTAAAGGTTTTTTATTAATGTTTTTATTACAAATGAAACTGAAACATTCGGACCCGTGACTATCACCTGTAAAAGAAAGGAAACAACCAAACTCAGGAGTTAGTCACTGAACTGAAAATTGTGTAAAAAAGAAAAAAGGCTAGGTCACCAAAACACACACTCTTCTCCACAGAGCAACAGTAAGCAGCCACCACACACAGCTCACTAGCTGCAACCCAGCAAGGCTCTCTGGCACTAGAACTCACCTTTCTGTGACCTTCAGCACTAATTGTAGAGTTCGCACCCTTTTTGTAAGCTAAGGCAGGACACACCCATACAAGGCCAAAATCACAGCAGTCCCTGCTAAGTCCATAACAAGCACCACACTTGTTTATTTTTGGGAGCTTAGAAACACCACTGCAGCACATTCATGATAGTACCTGGTCAATGCTCTGCGTATGGCTTATTTAATCAGTCATAAATACACAACTGTGGCTCTCCAGATAACACGTTTTACTGGTCCATCTTGAGGGGGTGTTCCTGTTGAAAATTCCCACTGCAAACTAGGAAATTCAGCCTTCCAACTTACGAAAGAAAAAAATGCACCAGAGGTTCATAAGGGCAGGGAAAAAAAGTACAAATAGCGCACCATAAGCGACACATAAAAGGTCTCAATAATTGCCGTTATGCCTTTCTTATCTATGATGTGGAGGAGAGCTCAGTCAGCTTTTGAAATACTTTGCTTTTGCTACACTTCATGGAAACTCACTTGCTTAATAACCCATTGCCATTATTGCTCACTATACTGTTTTTCCTGTTGTTTTCTGTTCAAATGATTCAGAGGGGCCGATGGCGCGATATGGCAGCCTCGCTTCTGTCAGTCTGCCCCAGGGCAGCTGTGGCTACAACTGTATCTTGCCTCCACCAGTGTGTGAATGTGAGAGTGAATGAATAGTGGAATTGTAAAGCACTTTGAGTGCTTGAAAAAGCGCTATATAAATGCAATCCATTATTATTATTATTATTATTTTATCTGAGCAAATTTTGATGGGTCCGTGACCCTGAACAAGAAAAACAGAAAAAAACATAAGGATGAATAAATTAGTGTAGTGACAACAACATTGCAGCAGCCAGAGCCCTCTCACAAACAGAGGAAGGTTGAATTGTGTTAAACTGCACAAAAAACAGCAATTGCTGGCTGGTCATTTAAACTACTCCCGGGCTTTCTTCCTTTCCCTTTGGGGTTTGCATCTCCTAGCTTTTACCATAACACATAGTTATTTTTTTTTTAAATAGATTATTTATTATAGCAATAGATTATGTATATACTATCAGCTGCACATGCCACAGTTCCTAATATAACACAGTTCATTCGCTAACCCTGGATGAGCACTCCAGTTTCTGTTCCTTCCTCCGTTTTTTCCATCTGGCTTGCTTAAAATTCATCCTCACGAACAGAAATCCCTGATAGACCTACTTTACACAGTTTTGGTTGCTTAACACTTTATCAGAAGATTACGCTTCAGATGACTTAAGATAGTCACCCACACTGTTTACAGTTCAGGGCTTGTTTCTTGCCTGCAAAATACATCCTGTAGGAACATCCTGTAACATTAGTGGCCATTTGATAAAGGGAAAGATAATGACCTGGATAGCATCAGAGGCAAACTTTAGGGAACGTGTCTGTTGTTAGCGCTTGAGTGACTGAACAGTGGCTGCTATTTTCGATTTTCTAATTGAAATATCGGGTTTCAGAATCTCCGTCATGATTTTCCCCAGTGTGATGACCTCAAAAACTTGGCTCTATTTCAAGAAGAACTCAGCAGACGAAAATCCAGCCTCAGAAAATGACAACAGACACAGAAACTGGACGACTGAATCTTACTCCCCAGAGGCAACAACAAAGACATAATGCGTAAAAGTTAGCGAAACGAAAACCATGTGCTGCAGTGAAACAAGCTGTTGCTTCTCTGGCCCTGAACTGTTATGTCTTGAGAGCCTTTGAAGATATCACCCAAAGCTGCCAAGAAGGCAGCTGATCAGACCAACAGGAAACAGAGCAAGGACAGAGAGAAGTCAGAGGGAATACATAAGACGAGAACTCACGTTTTGCATAAACTTCTAATTCTTATCTGAAACTGAATCGCATATTTTTGACATAGTGGTAAAATAAATAAAAATATGATGAAATGGCGAGCTTGAGAATGCAGTGAGTGAAGGTAACAGCCTAAGCGTGCTGCTCTCAGACTATCTCCGATGCATTTTCCTCACTATGGAACAGGAGGTGATAATAAAATATTTAAACCATTGAGTGAGAGAGAGACAAAGAAATGTGAAAAAGTAAATAAAAATGGAAGCACAAAAGACATAAGATGAAAGAGACTGAAGGAGAGGAGTGTAATGTAGAGAACAGTATCTAGTTCAGTGATAATGAGAATCAGAGACAAGCAGATGAAAAGAAAAAATACAAGGTAGCAAACATGAGGCTAATCTAATGTAATCTCACCTCTTCAAATGAAATAAAATCCACAATGTGAGCCGAGCACAGGCCAAAACACACGCACACACACACACACACACACGTTGTGTTTTCATGACTTGTGGGGACATCTCATTGACATAATGCTTTCCCTAGCCCCTTACCCTAACCCTAAACATCAAAAACGAATGCCTAACCCTGACACTAAAACCACATTTTGAGCCTCAAAAATGCCTTCAAACTTGTGGGGACCGGGATTTTGGTCCCCACAAGGGCTGTCGGTCCCCACGAGAATAGT